>JANITW010000010.1:27420998-27433058 GCA_027564335.1 Erythroxylum williamsii | reverse complement strand
TAACTAGAACTAGTTGTTTGGATAGTTGATCCTTACCACTTATAAACCCTTTACCATTTTCATGTTTAGTCAATATGGGACATTCTAACAGGTATAGAGTTTTCATTCCAGTCTAAATTTTTATCACGTTTATTTTTTACTCTGTTATCCCTAGCCTTTGCCCTACCATCCTTTTTACTTCCTTATCGCATCTCAATTATTTACGATCTTCCATCCTGCTTTATCGTGTCTCATAAACGAATGAATTTTTTGTTCTGCTCTAGATATATTTTCTGAAATCCCTCCTTTTAATCTGAAATTCCAATAAACATATAAAGGGCAAATTATTTTCATTTTTATTGAGGGTAAAAATGGTATTATATTATCTTTCATTCCTATTATTGCAACAAACCAAACAATATTATTAGTATTATGGTGATGCTGTCGCCTGCAACCAAATATAAAAGAAATCACTTCCTTTAAAACAAATTAATGCAGTAGCGGTAAGTGGATATCGTTCCCACGAAGAATTTTTAACGATAAAAGTTAGCGAGTTCAAACGAGACAAATAACAAAAGTAAAGAGGGGGGTTTTGTCCAAACACGACAATATCAAAAAATCAATAGAAAAATCACAAATCGAAAGCAATAATTAAATTTGAAAAATCAATGAGAAAATACTTTGGTTTCGGATCACCGATGTTATCATGCTATTATGGATCCTCAACATAAAATTGCAATCATTAATAAACATTTATTGGGGGAAGTTTCTCTTAAGTGTAATGATTAAAAACATGTATCTTAGCATTCTTATTAAACAATAACCTAGATACGATCATAGGTAAAATTGAATAATAGCATTAAGAATCAAGAACCAATGACAAGTGAAAGATATGTATGACATGCAATCAATCAAGCGATATTTTCTTAGAATTTTCCAACTCTAACATAGAGAAGTTAATTCTAATTGCTACTTATGATTACCGGAATTGAACGTCATATCCCGTTAACCTAGCGATTGAACTAATTAAAATCTAGTTGCGCACTTAGAAACTAACGAATTCAATTGAAAAGAGTAGATCTGAAGATATCCAATGTGTATTAACAACATAAAAAGTATCCGAATCATCTTACCATAATAACATGTAACATGGATCTCCTTAACCAAGATAAAAGGTTTAGCTACTCATAATAGAATTGAAGAAAAAAGAAATAACAAAGTAATAAGTCTTCATCCCTGGTCTTTTGAGGAAAGCTACGAAAATACCAATCGAAATCTACAGAAAACTTAAAATAACAGAACAAGAAAGGTGCGACAATCTAAAACCTAACCTAAACCTACGATGATCCCCCTAACCCTCATACATTTATTTATATATACGGCAATTACCCAAGCCTCCTATTTGACGTGAATCTCCTCCTTATCTTCTCTTGATTTTGTCCAGCTTATGTGTACTTTTCATTTCGGTAGAAGACTTCTTGAAAAGAGGGCAAGAGGATCTTGAAAGATTGTGTCTTAATTTAGAATCTAATTCTGGAATTTCTGCAGACTTCAGATTCTATCCTTAGGCGTGCCCATGTTTAGTCTCTGAATTTCGGCCAAATTGTGAATTTCGGATTTCATTCCTATTTTTGCATCTTTTTGATCCTTTTTTGTCTTTAGAATGCTGAAAACCATCTGTACACAATCAATAAGCAATTTCATCAATTTCGGATAATAATTTCCATACCCTAACGCAAATTAAGTCCAAAATATATGCAAATTATATGACTTAACATATTAATACAGAAACTCAAGTTACAAACTAAACATTATATTTTTATTTTTCATACCCACTTCTATCATCTTCTACTATTATATCCATATCCATAATCAACATGGTGCTCAAACCAAACACCTACTTAATTTTTATCCCAAAAACTTAGTAATTGCCGCTTTAACTTGCTCTGTCGGAGCGTTTCCCTCCCACTAATAATCAAATAATTGACTATATTTTACAATACTTTTTGGTAGTAATTTGAAGAACATTAAAAAGAAATATAGAAATGCGAAAGATACAATGTTTAATTGAAAGCAACATGATTTTAAATTTTTATTTTCATATTTCATAAACGTCGAAGTGTTATATAAACTTTTAATTATTATGATAAAGAATGTAAAACAGTTTGAGTATTTTGAACATTTAACAAGTAATAAATTACCAAGTTTAAAATTTTATTTTAGCGTTTGAAATTTTTAAATTTTAATTAAGTATTTAAAGTTTAAAAATTAGATGATTCAATTTTTAAAATAATTTTATTAACATTTTATTAATGTGACTAACATAACAATATAAATACTATTATTTAAAAAGCTTTTGTAATATATTTTTAATATAATCTTTTACTATTAATTAAGTAACCACATTTTAGATACATAATTATTAATATATTTTGTTATAAGAGATTTAAAAGATATATTAATGAAAATAAAAAGTCAAGTAACCCTTCTTAATATTACATTAGACATATTAATAAAATATTAATAAAGATGATTTTTGAACTAAATTATATAATTTTTAATTTTTAAATGTTTAATTAAAATTAATATTAAAAATAAAAGATTTAAAATTTGATATTTTTAATTTGTTAGCTCAATTTTTAATTTTTAATTATTAAATAAAAATCCTTTTTACTTCATTTTTGGTGAACTTAAGCACAATCTTTTATGCGGTTAGGAACTAAATTAAGTAGGAAATAGGAATTTTTTTGGGAAGAACAACAACGTGGAAAAGAATATTTCAACGCGCGAATTTCCTGTTCCACTGCACATGACCTCCCACGCACTTAACGGTCTCTTCTCACTCTCATTCCTTCTTTCTCTCCACACTCTTCTATTATTCTATTTTTCTTTCCTCTCTTCCCATTGTTCTGTACCACTCCATAGAACTTTCTGTTGGTTTCTGATCGATCTAGCGAGTGTTCTTCACAATGTCGTTGTCGGACTCTGAATCGTCGTCGCACGGCGGCGGAGGAGAGCACAAATTCTTTCGCCAGATCAGCCGCGACCGTAAGTTTCCGACGAGTTCTCAAAAAACTGATCAAGATTTCGGAATTACTTTAATTTGAATTTCTGAGGTTTATTACTTTAATTTGAATTATCCTTTCCTCTTGTTGATGGATTTTCCCGAGGTTTATTTCAGGATTGTTAAATGAAATGCTAGGATCAACGAAGTCGGGGGATTCAAGATCAACGTGGAAGGTACATTTGATGTAATAGGAGTCTGATGCTTATTTTAATGAATATTACTCATCCTACATTTTTTTTCCTGGTTTGTTCACATTTTCCAATTCTATATGTTTTGTCTGTGGCTTTTTAGAAAAGCTACATACGAACAAGAATGAATGGAGTCTTTCTTTCTTTATCTTATATATGCATTTCTCGTACTAGATTTAGCGGATCTGCTTGGCAACGTCAAGATGTTGTTAAATTAATCAGTCTTCTTTTCTTAAATAAAGTGTCTCATTCTTCATTTCATTTCAGTTCTATCTGTCTATCTGTTTGATTTACCATTTTATTTCGTATATTGGTAACAGAACAGATATTGTAATGCTATGCCAAAATTGTAGACATCAAATTGTTCATTAAGTTTGCTCTGCACAGGTACTCATCATGGATAAAGTTACAGTAAAAGTAATGTCTCACTCTTGTAAAATGGCAGACATCACAGATCAAGGAGTCTCATGTAAGAATCGTATCACAATTAGATTTATTCTCAATTTTATTTTTCGGTCGTACTATTGTATTAGTCTTTATTGTCCATTTATGCTCTCAATCGACAATATCAATAAAGTTACTTATGAGAAGCATTTTTAGTCAAATAATTCTCATGCGTTTATTTCTCCGTTGAGGATTTATTAGTGGGCTTCCTTGTACATGTCTTTAACCAGACTTCTAATAATAGAAGTTCTTCAACCACTCAAGCGTATCTTGATTGTTCGTTATTTAATGCCATGTAGCTCTTGTTTGATGAATTTAGCTAATAGAATTTAATAAATACGGTATTTTACTGTAGTGGTGGAAGAGCTATTCAAGAGAAGGGAACCACTGCCTTCCATGGATGCTGTATATTTTATTCAGCCTTCAAAAGAGAAGTAATTTTTCCTCGCTGTTAAAAGCAAACTTTGATTCTTATGTTTGACAGAAAATGCAATAGATCGATACTGTTGATGTGCTTGTTGATTAATTTCAATTATATTTTGAGTCTTGTATGACAACTAATGGTTTTCGGGCCAATAGCGATTCGAGTTTCTTCCAATGTGGCACATTCAGGAAAAAAGAAATTTCTTTCTGTTGCAACTAGTAGCTGAAACCATCCTAGTTTCCTTCTGATATAATTTTTGACGGAATTGATAGGATTCTTAAGTTTTATAATGGAGTTGGGTTTGCACTGCTAACATGTCTATGCAACTCCAGCTCCTTTGAAATAAGTTTTGTTAAATAAGTTTTGTTTGATTTCTTGCATTGCGGAATTCAACACGAGCCGTATAAATTCTGCTTTCTTGAAGTGGCTTGTAGTTTTCATCCTATTCAATGCTGACACACCTTCCGGGAAGGTATTATCCAGTTTAACTCTACTTTTTACTAGCATGCAGTATCGTAATGCTCTTGTCCGATATGTCTGGAAGGGAGCCTTTATACAAGAAGTAAGTCCAAGATACTATTTCATTTTTCGGTTCAGTTATTTTAATCTATATGTTCAGACTCATTTTAGCTGACCTCTAATTATTTTATCTGAATTGTTTTCCCTTTCTTTAGAGCTTTCGTTTTTTTTAGTTCACCTGTCCCAGCGGGCTTGATTAATCACATCAAGGGTGATACAAGTGTCGTCCCCCGCATTGGTGCCTTAAGAGAGGTCTAGATTCTCCCACTTTTTTGGTTAATTGGTGATATGTATAGTGTTGCGTGCTTGTGATGTTTAACCTTCTTTTTTTTCTTTTCTTCCTAATCCTATTATTTTGCGTTTGGTATCTTGCAGATGAATATGGAATATTTTCCGATAGATAGTCAGGTATGTACATGTATAGCGTTGTTTTACGAAAGCGACATTAGCAAGTGTGCCCTTGTGCCAGTTTGAAATGTTTTCCTGGTTATGTAACTTGTATTTGTTTTCTGATAGATAATATCATCATTCGCTTTTTTTTATGTAGTAAAAGAATACGTATAGTACTAATGCGATCTGCAGCTTGTTGGCTTCTTGAAGCATTGTATTGACTTCTAATTTTTACATCATTTGGCAATAGAAATATTATTTGTTATTCTTCAAAAAAAATGAATAGTAGTTTAGTGTTCTTCAAAATAACAAATTTAAAACAATATTGTTTAATTCTTAGTTTAAGTCTATTTAGATCTTTCGTTGCCGAAAAACTTGGAACTCTATGTCGTTACATTTTCAATTTTTTATGATGGGACTTCAAAATTATTCATAGTTAGAAGTATGCCTCTGTTTGACTGCTTTTTGACTTCCTGCTTGATGATCTTTAAACGTCATGAAAATATATTCCCAAGTTTTGTTTCACATGGATACAATTACATGTGCTGAAAACCATTCCCTGCCCTTTGTGTCACGTCTCTTATATAACAATTAACAGAATGTGAGTAACACTGGATTCGTCCACTGAGATCCCTTTAACGCAGGCTTTTATTACTGATCATGAAGGAGCACTGGAAGAGCTGTATGGTGACAATGCCGAGAATTCTCGTAGATTTGAAGCTTGCCTGAATGTTATGGCTACTCGAATTGCTACGGTATTTGCTTCACTGAAGGTCAGAAATTTACTTGAGGAGATACATACTCTCTTTTGGGAATTTATCAATCATTATCTTGGAAATCAGTGATTTTAAATTTATTTTGGAGAACATACATGTTTATCTGCGCTGCTTGAGCTCAGTTATGGAAATTGTATCCGAAGTTGTTTCTCTGTTCACTGGGTGTTATGTCAGAGCTTTCATGATCATTGAATTTTCTTAAGTTGCTTAGATGTGAGCAACATTTTATTGCTTACTTTCTGGTTGCCTTATCTAAAGAACTAGTCATTGATCAACTATAGTACTCTCTACAGACTGGTTGGCATGGCCTTTGTTTATCATCATAAACCTTGATCCCGGTGTGCATTATTTCAGACCACTAATAATTGACACATTCCGCATGATGTTAGGGGAGTCAATCAAAATTCATTTGTACTCTATTTTTCATTTATAGGAAATATTTCGTTTTCAGGAGTTGCCCGTCGTGCGGTATCGTGCTCCCAAGGTGCAAGATGCATCAACAGCAACAGTTCGTGATTTAGTTCCTGAAAAGCTTGCTAGTGCTGTATGGGATTGCATCTCAAAATACAAATCTATTCCAAATTTCCCACAGAAAGAAACATGCGACTTGCTCATCCTAGATAGATCTATGGATCAGGTTGCAAAATAACGTTCCTTTCACAAGTATTCTTGTTTATGGTAAATGGTTTTAATTCTGTTGCATATCATGAATCTTCACGCCCAGATTGCTCCAGTTATACATGAATGGACTTACGATGCTATGTGCCACGACTTGCTAGATATGGAAGGAAACAAATATGTGCTTGAGGTATCTTTTTTAGTTTTACTTTTCATTGAGAGGGTAGGGATTTTAATCCATCTTTATGCGATGCATCTGTCCTAAAATATGTGTTTAGGTTCCTAGTAAATCAGGTGGTCCACCTGAAATGAAAGAGGTCCTTTTGGAAGACAACGATCCGGTTTGGCTAGAGCTTCGCCATGCACATATAGCTGATGTACGTTGAGAATTTCTTCTTTTTCTATCGCTTTATCTGAACCTTGTGAAATAGGTTTCAAGTTTCAACCAACTGAAAATATCAGGCTAGTGAACGCTTGCACGACAAGTTTACCAACTTCACATCAAAGAACAAAGCTGCACAGATGCAACAGGCTGGAAGGTTTGGACACCTGTAACTTTTTTATTCATTTGATGTTGAGTTGCGTAATGACATTTCATATCTGCTTATAATTAAGCTATCTCAAGGATTTAGTGTATTTAAAATTTTCAGGTTTGTCTGGTTCATACCATTTGTTTTTCACATTTTCAATCGCCATATTTTTTGGATTTTGTTTCAATACAAAAGCATTAGTTAGGTGCAAGATGCAATTTCCCTTATGAAAGCGAATTATTGACAGTTCTATGCCTGAACTTGGCCTCATTTGCTAACTAGAAATCCAAGGTAACAAAGTGAATAAGGGGGCATTTCTACACAAGATTCTACTAATTACGATAGATGACATCACTTTCATGGTTCACGATGTTTGAACATTGTCTGGAATGACAGTACCAAGGCTACGTAGAAGTTTTCTGTCAGAACTCAGCTTATCAATCCATCTATGTCTGTGGTTTTAGTACCATCACAATTACATGTAAAGATATGCATCACTTACGTTGCAGATTCGACTTTTGAATTGTTAATAGAATAAAGAAGCAGGGTCTCAAGAAACCGGTTCACTTCCTTAACCGGTGCTGAATTTTGAATTAATGCAGAGATGGTAATGAAATATCAACTAGAGAGCTACAGAAAATTGTTCAAGCATTGCCAAAATACAACGAAACAGTTGAGAAGCTCTCTCTCCATGTTGAGGTGCGATTCTTCTTTATCTTGTCATGTTTTATTTTTCAAGGTCAACAGCTTTACATTTACGTGGATTCATGCATGTGAATTGTAATTAGGGTGTTCACTAAGAAATGACATGGGAATTTAATTTGCTTATTTAACCACGAGAACCTCTCCACAATCAGGCGGGAGAATGTCAACTTTCTTTTGACTTATGGAAGTTCAACAATTTGCGGTGGTTGGATCTGAAGTAGAGCAGAAAGCATTAAATAAGAAGTATCAAACATTTAATGTGAACAGGAGTTATAATGGATTGAAATTGCTATAGTGCTAAAACATAAAACTGTGATCCTAAATTTGTGAAGAACTAGTGGTTCAGAGGTTCAAGCTTGATAGAGATGGTCTATTCTATTGGTGCACAATTATACATCACGAGTTTTGCCTGCGTTATTTGCTTATTTTTCTACACAGATTGCTGGAAAAATAAATAGTCTTATCAGAGAGATGAAACTTAGAGATCTTGGGCAACTAGAGCAAGATCTTGTTTTTGGGGATGCTGGAGCAAAGGATGTCATCAATTTTCTAAGAACACATCAGGTGATAAATCATAGAATTCAAGTGGACAAAACATACATGATTGATGTTCTATGCTCAGTATTTTATCAAAAGAACCCTGTCTCCATGCAGGATTCAACTCCAGAAAATAAACTTCGGTTATTGATGATCTATGCCTTTGTATATCCTGAGAAATTTGAAGGCGACAAAGGTGTAAAGCTAATGCAGGTAAATACTCTAGTCAAATTTGAGAACTGATCTATGACGAAATGATTCGTGTATATGAAAAAAATCATACACAAAACCATGACTAATAATTACTAAATATATTTTCTTAATAGGATTCCTGAAAACTAGAGAAATTCATTGGAAAATAGTTGTTAAAAATGATAATGCAATCAAGGAAAAAAAGTGTTTTTTTGATTTATGTATGGGCTTGCTATAATAATTGGTCCTTTTTACGTTATGCTTCTTGTTGTGACCAAACTTAATGCGAGACGTGGTTGGCATTTGCTTTTATTTATAGAACATTTTGTCCTTCAGTCTCATTTTAGTCCAAGAACCAATGTGAATTTTATGTCCTTTGCCAAACGATCAATTTTAGTTTTAAGACATTTCTGATGGTTTTATTCTCCTTTTAATCAGTTGGCCAAGTTGACAGATCAGGATATGAAAGTTGTGAATAATATGAAACTGCTTTCCGGGTTATCCGAAACCAAGAAGCCAGTCAGTAGTTTCTCTCTCACGTTTGATAACAATAAGAAGGTATGCAGATAAATTTGCAACGTTTGTTTCCTATCTACATCGTGTTTGCATGAACAAAATGTAGCTTTTGAATCTTGTTTAACAGTTTGATCTATGTTTCTTTTGATTATCAGAAAAATCAGGCAGCAAGAAAGGATCGAACTGATGAGGAAGAAACTTGGCAACTATTTCGCTTCTATCCTGTGTTAGAGGTATTAATCTTACTTTAGGACTGCTCATAAGGTTCTGTCTTTATTTTCATAATGATATGGAATCATCACCAAATTACTTGAAAGAAATCATAAAATATTTCTCTCTACATAGAATGTGCAAAGCTTCTTGTATATCTAGTAAACAATAAAAGCTATAAAATTTAAGATGAAGATTGAGAGAATTGAAGAGGGGAAATGCTTGTCACATCCTAGATTACATATACATATCAGGAAATTCATATTGATACCTTACTACTAAATTTATCTTATTTTTTAATCTTGTTCTTGACGTACTCTCTTGGCAAATTCACTCTGGCCTTCAAAATTCATTATGGTACGTGGTAGATTTTATTTATTCACAAAATGGAAGAATCACTTATTTTAGTGAGAATTATCAAAAGATTAATTTTAGGCTACTTTATTTCTCTGTCAGGAGCTTATTGAAAATCTCAGTAAAGGTGTATTGCCAAAGAATGAGTATATATGTATGAACGAGCCCAGTCCACCTGTCCCAGAGCCCACTAAGAGAGGATCAGGACGGACAAATCAAGCTCCTGCTGCACCGGAAAAGAAAACTCCACATTCAATGAGGTCTAGGAGGACTGCAAATTGGGCTCGACCTCGTCATTCCGATGATGGCTATTCAAGGTACGCACAACCTGGACTTGTTGGTATCCGTAGTTGTGCATGATTAGCCATATGTCGACGACTATCATTCATCTACTTCAATCCTCAGCGGTCACATTTAATCATTTACTTTTCCAGCAGCATATTGTCATTTTTTTTCAGTGGTAGACGGATAAACCGAGCTCAGTTGAATTCTGCTAAAGCAAATGTACATCAGATTACTAAGTTCCTTCTTGCTTGAATATCTTTTATAATTTTCCAACTGCTTTTTGCAGTGATTCAGTTCTGAAAGAAGCAACATTAGATCTTAGGAAAATGGGACGACGCATTTTCGTATTTGTCATAGGGGGTGCAACTCGATCCGAGGTAAACTGTTTTAGGAACTTCTCATTTTGGAATACATATCTCATTTCACCTGGAAGTTAGATATTCACTGTGGCTCTTTCTTGACTCCGTTGTCAGCTGCGAGTTTGCCACAAGCTCACAACAAAACTGAGGAGGGAAGTTGTGCTAGGCTGTTCTAGTTTGGACGATCCTCCACAATACATAACGGTATGCCTTACGCTTATGATGAAAATTTCTTTACCGGACAAGTACTTTCCAAGAAATAGCATTGTAAACATTGAATACCCATCTAATTGGAATCCAAGCTTTTATGATCTCATAATCCTATCAGTTCTACCATATTTTATGTCTGTTACGATTCCATCCTTTCCTCTTCTCTTTACCACTTCGAAACGTATAAATATCAATGAGCACAAATAATCTACGGTATAAACTCTTGATTTGTGGTTCTGGTCGTTCATTGATCTTTTCAACATGGCAGAAACTGAAACTGCTGTCAGATACCCCAATGGATGCGCGTTGAGATGATATATTTGGATCGGTAGAGATATGTGGAATTTTTGCTTTTAATCACCACTTGCAGGTGCGTCCCTTGAGACTTCTGTTGCGCACAAGCACTTCTAGCAGATACCAATACCATACACGAAAAATTGACCATCCCTTTTTGGCCTTTTTCAAGGTATATACATACTTGTACTGGAGACCAGCCACAAATAGCAACTGTCTTCACGTGATGTTCTTCACTTCTGTTCAAACAATACAGTGATTGGAGAAGATAATGTATAACCCCGCATTTCCTAGTGGGGCTGAAATGGAAAATCACTGATTGGCGTAGAGCAAATTGTACGACTTATGATTGCGGTGCTATTGTACACTTTCTCCGATGACTGCCTCGACAATTAGCAGAACTCAAAATGGTGAAAAAAAAAAAATAATAAATAAAAGTGTGAGAAAGGGATGTCAAGTGCAGTAACCATCCTCATGTTTTTAAGGCCTGCTTCCACTTATTCACCATCAATATCATATCACTGTTTATTGAGCTTTAAAAGTATGCGGAACATCCATCTGGAGTTATCTTACCCTCGCAAAACACGTCATTTACAGGAAAAATTGCAAAAAAAGTATGCATGCATATAAAATTGCCATTTATTCGTAGGTAGAGGTTCTCTACTTTTGACATTCAGTATTAAATCTTTTATTTAATAATTAAAATTTTTAACTTATCCAATCTTAAAATTTTTAAATTGATTTTATGATTTGAATTACTTTAATGACTCTTATTATTAAAAATTGATTAATTAATTAATTAGTTACTTAGTTTCGTGAATAATCAATTGTATAAATTAATTAAATTTTATTTAAAAGTCAATTTTTTTATTAAAGTTTAAATTTTCAATAAGTAAAGGTAATTTTTAATTATATTTTAAAATTTTAAAATTTATTTAATTTTTAATTGATTTTATAACTATTTGATATTTTAAATATTAAATTTTTTAATTAATTTAAATAGTTCTATTTTTAAAATATTAGTTTTAATATTTTCAAAACCTTTTTTCACGTACCCACTGCCCAGCCTCCCAGCCTTGCGAAGTCACGGTCCAGCCACCTCCGTACGTACCCCATTTAAAACTGAATTACGTTCTCGAATTAAGAAATTGAAGATTTGAGTGTTAATATAAGCAGCAATTTACTTAGAACTTGATGCCGCAATTTAGAACTTAGCTAGCTCAAGTTTATTATTTAATTATTTACATATTTTATAAATTATTATATATATTGAAGAATTTATTAATATAAACTGAAAAAGATAACTATTATAAAATTTACTTAAGAAGAAGTTGAATTTTAATAATAAAATGTTGGGATTATGTCATGTTAGTTGAAAATCTTTTCACGGTCAAAGGAGGCTCTAATTAATTTTAAATCTAATTATTAAAACAAAAAATAATTTTTATTTAGAAGAATTAAAT
>JANITW010000010.1:27344453-27354951 GCA_027564335.1 Erythroxylum williamsii | reverse complement strand
GGTCTCTTGTCGTGGGATATTTATCGGAATGACCTACGGGCGTTCCGGTGGATACCCTATGGTAAGGGGGCGCTACAGATTTTATAAGGTCCACATGAACATACCTAATGCAACATAAGTCACAGACAATTACAATTTTGCAGAATTTCTTAAAACTTGTGTAGAATCAGTTTGACTCCTCTGTTAAAGTCATTAGAACAAATAATGACTCAGAGTTTACTAGCAAACTTTGGCAGTTAACATTAACTGAGGCAGGCATTATTCACCACAAGTCCTGTGTTTATACCCCACAACAGAACGGTGTTGTTAAGTGGAAGCATCGACATCTTTTACAAGTTGCTAGGGCCATCATGTTTCAGTCTGGTCTTCCATCTATGTTATCGGGTGATGCCATTCTTACTGCTACATACTTAATCAATAAGACTCCTTATGCTCTTTTTTCCTGGAAAAGTCCATTTGAATTGTTATATGGGAAAGCACCTGATTACTCGTTGTTACGAAACTTTTGTTGTCTTGCTTTTGCAACTAATGTGGATCCTCACAAGACTAAGTTTGATCAGCAAGCTCACAGGTGTGTTTTTATTGGGTACCCTGCTAGAGTCAAGGGTTATAAATTGTTTGCTCTTGATGAGAAGAAAGTGTTATTGGCTCAGGATGTAGTTTTTCATGAGGAGACATTTCCTTTTTTGGAGAGTGATGTTTTAAAGGATAGTTCTGCAGCCCCAATGCCTTATCCTATTGTCGATAAGGATTGTGATCGTGTTTCTCTTCACACGCCTGAAAAACCTTTGCCGCAAACATCTTCTAGCGATGTTACTGTTCCAGTTGATGATGTAGTTGATGATAGTGTTATTGATGCTGCCGAACCTGCTGTTCATGCATCTGATAGTGGTGTTAGACATAATACAAGGGTGAAGCATAAACCAAAATGGTTCACAGACTATGTGGCACATTCCATTCCTACTTCTTCTGCTTATACTCCATCCTCTTATCCATACATTGAACCCACTTCCTTTTCTAAACCTTACTTATCATATCTGGCCAATATGTCGGCCATTTCTGAACCTTCCTCTTATAATCAAGCCAAATTTTATGATGAATGGAACAAAGCTATGCAAACTGAGATTGATGCTCTTGAGAAAAATGAAACATGGGAAATTACAACTTTACCTCTAGGAAAGAAAGCTGTTAGCTATCGGTGGGTTTATAAAACCAAGCTTAGGCCTGATGGACGAGTGGAAAGACACACGACAAGGGTTGTCGCTAAATGTTATAATCAAATTGAAGGGATTGATTATGGAGATAGTTTTTCCCCTGTGGCTAAACCAGTTAACGTGAGACTTTTATTAGCATTGGCTGCTGCTAAGCATTGGTTTTTTCATCACTTGGATGTAAACAATGCTTTTTTACATGGTCATATAGAGGAAGATGTTTATATGTTGCCACTTGAAGGGTATGCTAAAGCTTCAACTGGACAAGTTTGCAAGCTCAAGAAGTCCTTATATGGACTTAAGCAAGCTTCAAGGCAATGGAATTTGGAGCTTACTTCTAAATTGCAGCGACTTCAATTCAAACAATCAATGCATGATAATTGTTTGTTTGTGAAGGCAGTGAATGATATAATGGTGATTTTGCTTGTCTATGTCGATGACATTTTGGTTGCTAGTAATTCAGCCCAGGAGATACAGTTGGTGAAAGATTCCCTTCATGATGCTTTTACTATTAAGGACCTTGGTCCTGCTAAGTACTTCTTAGGTCTAGAGATTTCTAGATCACAAAAGGGTACTCATGTTAATCAGAGAAAATATATCCTTGATTTACTTGCTGAGGCAGGGTTAGTCGGTTGTAAACCTGTCAGTACACCTCTGCCAAGGAATTTGAAGCTTATACAGGATCAAGGACCTACACTTTTAGATCCTGAACCTTACAGAAGACTTGTTGGTAGACTTTTGTATTTAGGCTTTACTAGGCTTAATATCACTTATACTTCACAACAATTGAGTCAATTTGTTCATGTCCATTGTGAAGAACATTGGAATGCAACCCTTCATGTTCTCCGATATCTCAAAGGGTGTCTTGCCAAAGGTCTTTTCTATTCTGTTGATTCCTCACTGCATTTGGAAGGTTTTTGTGATGCTGACTGGGCTTCGTGTCCAGATAGCAGAAAATATTTGAAAGGTTATTGTTTGTTTTTGGGCAGTTCACTTATTTCTTGGAAAACTAAGAAACAAGTCACAGTTTCCAGGAGCTCAGCAGAGGCCGAATACAGGAGTTTGTCTTCGACAGTTTGTAAGATGCAGTGGATTCATTACCTCCTGCAAGATCTTCATATTTCAATTCCACTACCAGTCAGAATGTGGTGTGACAGTCAGGCAGCTCTTTACATTGTGACAAACCTAGTGTTTCATGAAAAGACAAAACACTTAGAGACCGATTGTCATTTGGTGAGGGATCAATTTAAGAAAGGATTTGTTCTGCCCAGCAAGATTTCTAGCCGAGAACAAGTTGTAGATTTTTTCACTAAATCCCTCTCTTATCCTCAGTTCCGGTATCTTTTGTCCAAGTTGAGTTTGGTAAATTTTCACCAACCTCCAACTTGAGGGGGGGATGAAGACTCTATAGGTTGTCATTTATTTTTAGTCACAGCTACTATACAGTTAGTTTTTCCTCTTAGCCCACTTACTCTGTATATAAAACTTTTGTCTGTAGTCTTTTATTTTATTACTTCAGTATCGATAAAGCTTCTTGAGCACAGTAACCGTCCTTTTCCTTCTTCTTCTTTATAGCTCTTATAGAGCTTTCATGGTGATTTTTTCTTTGTAGCTACTTGTACAAGTTTTGATGAGGGTCGAAAGACTCGGGACTAGCAACAGGTTGTGACTTGTGATGGGAGTCGAGGATGAGATAGGTGGTTGGAAGAGATCAACGACGATGATGGCGATTGGTCAGACTACAAAGAGGCGACGTGACAACAAGGTGATAGATTGCAACTTGTGAGAGATCAACGACGAAGATGATGGCAGGTTGCAACAGACCAGCGACTGGTGATGACGAGAACAAGTAGACTGGACTACGAGGTGACGAAGACTACGAATTTTTATTCGCCCCCTTCAACTTGTTTGCAGCTTGCTTGTAGTGTGGTTGTGGTTGGTTTCAAACTTTTGCTTTTCACTCATTGTTTGTGTTGTTATGACTTTGTTTTAATTCTTCGGGAGTAGTTCATCACACACACACATATATTCATACAAGTGTTAGAGTATTCCATATTGACTAAACATGAAAATGTTAAAGGGTTTATAAGTGGTAAGGGTTAACTATCTAAATAACTAGTTTTAGTTATTTTAGTAATGGTCGACCCAAGCCCAATTCTTGTTAATGGGATCTACACTCTACCTATATTAAAAAAATCAATATAGTATCAGAGCCGTTGTGACTAAGTGGTCGTGAGTTCAAATCCTAGAACCTACCTATTATTTAGCATAAGGTAGAGTGAGCTTGTGCAAGTTTCAAGCTCCGAAGGCTTTCACTTGAGGGAGTGTGTTAGTGAATAATAAAACTAATTAAGTTGACCTCACATAACAACTTAAGTTATTGTGGTGAAACGATCAACTTAATTAGTTTTATATATGGTATCAGAGTAGGTTTGATCTGAATTCTTAATTTCTCGGTTATCTGTTTGGATGTTCAATCCCAATGGCCCAATTTGGTCACCACTGCGTTTATTTCAAGTAACAACTGTATATCCAATTCTAGTTGCACTTAAGGGAGAGTGATCGAGTATCCTATATTGACTAAACATGAAAATGTTAAAGGGTTTATAAGTGGTAAGGATCAGTTATCTAAATAACCAGTTCTAGTTATTTGACAATGAAAAGCCCAATTCTTGTTAATGGGCTCTACACTCTACCTATATTAAAAATTCAATAACAAGTGCATGCATGTGCGCACAATTCTACATCATTACGAGATTGTTAATACTATACGCAATTTTATTTTTGAAGTTCAATAATCAGTTTTCTCGGAGAGGCGAAGGATCTATATAGGATGCTGGAAGAGAAACCCTTATAGAACTCTTATACTACGTTTGATTGGACGTAAGATTTTTAATAGAAGGGAATGGTCTATAATGGAATGAAATATAAATGAAGGTAATATTATAAAATTATTGTCTGAAAGAGATGGAAGGGTTCATAATATAATATAGTGAAATGTTGTTTAAATGAAGAGTTTATAATATAATATAGTATAAAGTTATTTATCATTTTACATCCTATCCTAAACCTCCTTAAATCGGAGGTTTTGTATTTTTATTGTTTACGATAGAATAAGATGTAATATGAAACTCAACTTTTCTATATCATTTTATTCCAATCCATTATAAGTCATCCTCTCAAATGATGAAATAATATTTCATTTCATTCGATTCTATGAATAAACTCGCAACCAAACATAAGTCTTATACTTCTTCCGGACACACGGCTCTTATCCTGCATTTTGTTAGCTGTCAAATTCATTTATTATAGCTAGTTATTGTATAATTGTCTATTAGTTATCCAAGTCGGTGAATAAACTGATGTTGATGACTATAAAAAGACCCATGTACGAATAATGTTTGTAAGTGAAAAAGCAAAGAAAAAACAGAGAAATGCATTTACCTAATAACTTTTTGGGTTGAAGTTGTTCTATGTGTTATTTATTTGGCAAATTAGTGTCCAACAAAAAATGTAAAAATCAAACAAAAATATATATTGATAAAAATCAACATCATATACTCTTAAGCTGAAACTCTTTTTCTCTCTATTTTCTTCTGTTTTTTTAAAATAAAAAACAATATATATTGATAAAAATATATATTGTTGTTTGATTTTTACATTTTTTATTGAAACTTTGTTTTTATCAATATATATATTGTTGTTTGATTTTTACATTTTTTGTTGAAGACCCATTTATCAACTAAATAACACACAGAACGACTTCAACTCATGAAATTTTCGGTAAGTGCTTTCTCCTATTTTTCTTCTCTATTTTTTCACTGAAAAACATTACCATACAAGAGTCTTTTTATATTCATCAACATCGTTTCATTCATCAACTTAGACAGGTAATAAACAACTACAAATCAACTAATTATAATAAATGAATTTGACAGTTAACAAAGTGCAAGATAAGAGCCATGTGTCTAGAAGAACTCATAAGAGTTCTACAAGGGTTTATCTTCTAACACACCCCTCAAACTTGATTTTGCATGCCAAATATTTTTTTTTTTTTAGCTTGTGAAAGACATCTTTTTTAAAAGACTTTATAAAAAAGTTTGCAAGTTAATCTTCAATTCTATAATGAATGAACTATACAGTTTTGTCTTTTATTTACTCTCGAATAAAATGACATTTTATATCTATATGTTTGCTTCGGCTACATAATATTAAATTTTTCGTAAGTGAAAAATAGAGAAAAAACATAGGAAAGTAGAGAGAAAAAAGAGTCAGCAGCTCAAGAGTGTGTAACCTTGTTTTTTCCAAAGTAAATATATAGTGGCTTTAAAGGTTCAATTCAAGGAAAAGATAGAGAAGTATAGAAATATGGTTTGGGTGAACCTGCACTGTTAGGTTTTGTCCTGTTTGGTCACACTCACATTCTGTAGGGGGTGCTGCGCATCCCGTGGGGGCAGCGGGAGTTGAACCTGTGACCTCAGGGTTTTGCTTGGTGCATGACCCACGCCTCACACCACTCATGCACCCAACAAAATCCTGAGATCACAGGTTCGACTCCCGCTGTCCCCACGGGATGCACAGCGCCCCCTACGGAATATGAGTGTAATCAAAAGGGACAAAACTCAATGGTGCAGGCTCACCCAAACCAGGATATATCATGAATTGAGAAGAGAGATGAGGTTCAGATAGAGAAGTAACATTTCTTATCATTTTTCTGTTACTCTAGATTGCACATGATTTATCTTCTGCCAATCACATTGCCCTGCGAATTTCATCAGAATCTGCCCTTTTCCTTCATGTAGAAACTTAACCAATTTGTATTTAGCCAGCAAAGGTAGGAATAACACAAGTCATGCTCATGCTAGACTGTTAAGATGCAAGTAAAATGATGAGGCAACTTCTCTTTATTACTTGGTCAATTAAGCTCTAACAATTGTACATAACTTACTTTCTAAGAATGAGTTTACCTGGTACTTCTTTTTTTTACTTTAAAAAGCATATGGATTGTTAGATTTGTCATCTTTTTAATGGGAAGTATATGTTAAGAGGTATAATTTGCTTTGATTCGAACCAAACTTGAACTATTTTATCATCTTTTACCTAAATTTAAGTTTGATCTCAAGTTTCCGACCTTATTCAATTAACTTCAATATTCTTTCAACAAGCAAATACGATTAATAAGGAAAAAAGCACAAAACAAGTTTTATTGTTGATTAGACTCCAAGTAAACAAGATACATAGAAAACCATATTATTCTTACAAGATCTCGGGAGGTTTTGGAAATCTTAAAACTCTGTCAACCACTGCATGTTCTAGTCCTGGAAATTGCCTGAAGATGAAGACCTCCACGTACGTGAAGAGTGAACATAATTCTGTAGGTCACTTCTGTGGTCTCGTCAGCCAACTTGAAGCGAAAGAACCGAAGAAGAGCCATCGTTACTATCTTCATCTGCCGATATGAGAAGTCCTTTCCCAGACACATTCTCGGCCCAGCCTGCAATTAAAAATGCAACAAACTAAAACCTCGGGATCAAGAAGTGCACAAAATCCACTAAACATTCATATGTTTAATTTTACAAATTTAACTAGAGTTAATAACAATTTAATTATAAAATATTCATATAATTCAGTGCTTTAAATTCTTTTGAGTTATGAATTTTATTTGTATATAAATTATCTGGAAAAGGGGAAAATTATAAAATAAAAGTTTGCTGCAAATTCTAATTTTCAATGTTTAAAATTTCATTTATTAGTTTCTATTCACACGAACATATGCATGTAAATTGTAATGTGTCTATTAAGTGAAATAGTTGAGTACGAACATGAAAAGCTATGAACTTGAAAGGCGATTCAGGTTGGAAAATTCCATTTTGAAGCCATCTTTCCGGTCGAAAAACCTCAGCATCATCACCCCAAAGATGTGTCATCCTCCCCATAGCATAAGACATGTAATAGACTCCATCACCTTTTTTAACTCTGTACCCATCAGGAAGTGTGTCTTCTATTTCTGAGCATCTCCCATCCTTGATCATCACCGTAATAAACCCTTAAATATGTGAAAATACTGATGAATTCAACTCATGAAGTGGTTGAAATTTTAGTGTTACCATAGGGACTGCAGGATAGAGTCTCAAAGTCTCTGTCAAAGTCGCATGAAGATAGTGCATTTTCTCTAATGTTGTATCGCTTAGTCTGGTGATGAAATCTTCGATCATGACTTCATCATCAGTGTCTTGGGTACCTGTGACATCTCTTATTTCTTGTACTACCTTTTCCTGGATCAAAGGGTTCTTGCAGAGCATGTAGAAGAACCAAGAGAGAGTACTCGCACTGGAATCTTTACCAGCAAACATGAAATTCAGAATGATGTCTCTCAAGTATTTATCATTCATTCTCTCAGGATCCTTCTCACTTTCCACCAAGAACCTCGATAATATATCTTCCTTCTCATTCTTTTAACATTAAAAAGCAAAGGTTTAGCTAGACACATAACCAAGATTTTACAAGATTATCATGTTCCTGCATCAGATGAAATGTTTAAGCTTTTACAGAATTAGATTTCACAGCAAACACCAATGATGATTATGTTGCATATCAAGAACTTACACAGAATCGCTGTTCAGCGAGTAGTTTTCTCTTGGCGCTAATGAGTGTGTTCACGAAATCCTCTATGACTTTTATATTCTTTGTCAAGGATGACTCGCAACCAATGTTGAAGAATCTTTTCTGTCTCCAAAATGGATCAACATAGCGCCAGTAGACCAACGCATTAGCCTCATCAAAAGCCCTCATGAAGTTGGTACTCTCAACACTTGATGCCTCCAAGCAATTCAATTCCACTCCAAACCCAACTTTGAATATGGAGTCTAAGGCACTTCTCATGATTAATTCCTATTCAAAAGTAAAAATTAGCCACCCAAAGAATAGATTGCAGCAACCATAAATGGTCAAACAAAACAGAAATTACCGACCTGCATATCAAAAGCACGATCAGCGATGGAAGACTCCGAGATAACTCTTACAAGCTTAGCAGCGTTTTGTCTGAATACAGCACAGCTGAAGTCTCTAAGAACTCTGGTTGAGAACTCAAAGCTAGCAAGCTTTCTCTGCTGCCTCCACTTGTCTCCGTCAACCGCGAATATCCCTTCTCCTAAAAGATCAGTCACCACTTCTTGATTATACTTTCCTTTCGAATACTTGTCGAACTTTGTCTTCAGGATGTGCTCGATGTTCCTGGGATCGACTGTGTACAGTTCGCTCATATCAGGTGCCAGGAGTCGAAAAGTCTTGTCTTTCCTGGAGAGTTCTGTGTGGTAGTCATGGAGTCTACTGAAGTAAAAAAGCTGGCTAATTACCGTGCCTTTAACTGGGGCAAACTTTGGGTCTCCAATGGATTTTCCTGTGTAGATTTTGAGCATGAGATACAGAAAGAGCATAAAGGAACACAGAAGTGGGGTTGAGACGAAAGTGAAAATGATCAGGAGGGCATCCATTTTCATTCTGAAACTTCTTGAGCTAATCCAACCTTAATATACTGTTCATATCATTGCACATCAGGATAGAAACTAATGGATTAGCGGTCAACATCAGGCTGCATCACTGAAGTTGAAACCGATCGAGGAGGATAATAATAAAAAGACAAAAGAAATATGTTTTATACCTCGGAAGTTTCTTCCAACCTTTTTCTGCTTATAAGTTACGGTAGATACAATGTAATAAATACATTTAAGAATGATTAAAAAGGGTTTAGTTTCAGTTCTGGGCGTAAGACATCGCATTAACTAATGAATAGATTAAGGACTGTTACGTTTTGAGCAACGTAATTCAACTTCACTTTGTTTTGTTATTGCAAGTATCCCTGAAGATTGATTAGGTATAACATATAAAAAAGGATTAATTTAAAAAATTTAAACCTTACTCAAGTTATAATTATAATATAACTTAAAGACAATTAGATACCAGAGTTTTTATTTTTTTTCAATTTTAACTAAGCGATAGTATCTTTATTAATATTGTTGACTTGATTTGTTACATAAGATAAATACCTTAATAATTATGCACATCAAATTTAATTAAACTAACTAATTAAGTTTAAATTGATTAACTAAACTACGTGATTTTGAAATTAAAAATTCTTAATGAATCATAGAAATGAGCTTCATTATCATTATCTCGTAGCTTGCATATGATCTTGAATCTTTTATTAATCACACTGGCCTCATACTTTCATCATAATTGGCCTTTTTCTTATATAGAAACTTAACCAATTTGTACTTAATGTTTTCTAAAAATTCAGTTTGTGATCGATGATGGTTATGGAATTTACCTTAGGCTATGTTTTGGTTAGAGTTTAATTAATAAAATGGAATAAAATATAATATTACTCTATCGTTTGAAATGAGAGTTTATAATAGAATGAATGAGATAGGATAGAAGAGGAGGATTACATATTACATCATAAACAATAAAAATGAAAAACCTCTAATTTGGGAGATTTGGAATAGAATGTAAAATAATAAACAACTTTACACTATATTATATTATAAATTCTTCATCCAAATAACATTTCACTATATTACATTATAAATTATTCATCCAAACAACATTTCACTATATTATATTATAAACTCTTTCATTTCTCTCAAACAATAATTTTATAATATTGCATTCATTTATTGTAAACTTTCACTTCATTATACGATTATGCGTAATCTTAAACATATATAATTCTCACATATAAAGTAGTTGTACCTTGATCCATAAAGTCGTTTGATATTGGTACGAAAATCAAACTCTTCAAATTCTCTTCTATGTTTCTATTCTTTTCCTCGCTTTCTCAACTTTGTCTCTTGTTTGATGGTTATTGACAGAATTAATTTAATAGGCAAGAATAAGACTAAAAGAGGCCGCGTTTATAAGTGATTTTTTAGAAAATCACCTTTTAACTACCACACTCATCATGTCGGTATTAAGCGTTATAAACATTTATTACGTGAGACATTAATAATCTAACATTCTCCAACTTGGCTCATGCGACATTGCCATCTTCATAAGTAATTTAAATTTAATATGCATTAAATACATCATTCATCATAATCAAAAATTAGAACTAACATAAGTCATGGCAGTTGTATGTGATTTAAACAACATATTTCCTTCCATGTACTACAAAGTTAGTCTTCTTCATGAAATGATCAATAAATGGGAAACACATAATTGATCCAAAAAATAATGTCTATTCAAGACAAAAATTGTCATCATTATTCCATTCAATTCAGGATACACAT
>JANITW010000010.1:27310416-27321792 GCA_027564335.1 Erythroxylum williamsii | reverse complement strand
AAATCAATTTTTGTTTACAATGATTCAAGTAAACTCTTAAACTGCAACAAAACTTATTAAATATGATATAAACTAATAATTTATTATAAGTCTTAATTAATTTTAAATTAAATTAGTTCAGTTGAAGTTTAAAAATGAATCAATTAACATATTAGTGATGTATAATTAATCCACATATGATATTAATATATTTTATCATTATTTTTAACTAAAATATGAGAAAATGAGTTATTCTATAAAATTAAAAGGTAGACAATCTCTAAATTGTAAAACTTTAAAATTTAAAATGTTTAAAAATTATAAGAGATGTGTTCAATTTTTAGAGATAATCAATTTTAAAGATGGCTGTTTTTTATTCTTAGCCCTAACAATTTACAATTTTTAATTAAATTATTAATCTTTTAAAATTTTAACAATTTAGTTTAAAATATTAGTTCTATTAATAATTTTTAATTTAGTTATTATTTATTATTAGATGTATACTCGAAATAATTCTTTCTTCGATCTAATTATAATAATTAGTTTTTAAGTAAACATTTACGTATCATAAATATAAAAGATTTTATTAACCAAATTAAAAAATTGCTAAGAAATTAACAATTTGATAGAACAATTAAGATTTTAATGATTAATTACTTAATTAAAAATTTTAAAAACTTATATGCTAAATTGAAAAAATCTCCAGAAATTTAGACAATGATTATTCTTGTCTTTTATAATGTCTAGTGTATTTAACATAAGAAAGTAAAATACTGTTAAAAGGTCATGGGTGTGGCCCAGCGACCTGCGACCGTCTCTGTCTCTTGCGAGCCCCTCAAGAACAGTGGGGTCCAATGTCCATCATTACTGTGTTTAAACTTCGAATCACCGAAGCAAACATACACACCCCCCAAAATAAACTACCAATTAAAACCCTCTCATTTTCTCTTCTCTTCTTCTCTCAAGTCTCAACCCCTACTCTCTGTAATGCCCTTTTGAGACATAAAAATTTCAAACATATTTAGTGGAAGTTATAAAAACTTATTAGAGAGCGAGGGAGAAGCACGAAGCTATGACATCAAATGCCTACAGAAATGGTACTCCAAAGCCCGCGCTCAAGCCTCTCACAGCAAATTTCAGATCATCATCTTCCAAATCCAGGGTTATTCCTTCTCAAGTGACGGGATCTGCTCATCGCCGGAGCAGCACCGGCTCGTTTGGCCCCAGCGGCCCTGGAGACGATGGAGGTTGTTTGCTTTCACTCCCTACTTGTGGTAGTTGGTGTCGACTTTTGCTTTTCGCTCACTTAGTTGTGTTGTTATGGCTTTGTTTCAATGCTTGTGGATAGTTCCGGGAAGGGTTCGAGTTGCGGTGAGACTTCGGCCTCGAAATGCGGAGGAGTTAATGGCTGATGCTGATTTTGCTGATTGTGTTGAATTGCAACCAGAGGTAGTCTCTGGTTTCTCTTTTTCTTTTTTTCTTTTGGACTTTTTATTACGATTTGTGTGTACATTTTGATTTAGTTATTACGCCATTTTGGTTACTATTCCTCAGCTGAAGAGGTTGAAACTTAGAAAGAACAATTGGGATGCGGACACTTACGAATTCGATGAGGTGCTTACTGAATTCGCCTCGCAGAAGCGCGTATATGAAGTTGTTGCGAAGCCTGTTGTGGAGGTCTTGATTATTCTGTTTCATTGTGCTTCAGTGAATGATTCAATGTAAAGTAGCGAAGTAGCTGACTTGTAAATTATGTTGATTTTGTAGAGTGTTCTTGATGGTTACAATGGGACTGTTATGGCTTATGGTCAAACCGGTACAGGCAAAACTTTTACTCTTGGACACCTTGGCTATGATGATACGTCTGCTCGTGGAATCATGGTCCGTGCAATGGAGGATATTTTGGCTGATGTTTGTCCAGAGACTGATTCTGTTTCAGTTTCGTATTTACAGGTTGTTTGGCTCTAGTGCTTAAAAGTTGATTGTACTATTGTATGTCGTCTTTCATTTTTTTGTTTTGGTATTGACTTCTAGCAACTAGCCAAATGGAATTTTCGGAGTCCAAAGCACACACTTCTGCCACCACATTGTTTGGGTTTCTTTCTTATGTCTTTCCTAATGTTAATGGTTTTGTGAAATATTCTAGCTCTACATGGAGACTATCCAAGACCTGCTTGATCCTACAAATGATAATATTCCCATTGTGGAAGACCCTAAAACTGGTGATGTTTCTCTACCTGGTGCAACTCTTATAGAAGTAAGGGATCATATGAGTTTTTTGGAGCTGTTAAGGATAGGAGAAACCCATAGAATTGCTGCTAATACAAAGTTGAATACTGAGTCTTCTCGTAGTCATGCTATTTTGATGGTTAGTACCTTTCTGCTGTCTCTCACTCTATTTGGTAACATGTCTTTCTTCCCTTTGGAAGTCTCACTTGTAATGACATATACTACTGCAGATTCATGTTAAGAGGTCGGTTTCGGGGCAAGAAGATGTTGTTTCAAGTGGCATTGAGAACTCTTCTCACTTGGTGAAACCTTTGAGGCCACTTGTTCGGAGAAGCAAGTTGGTTCTCGTTGATCTTGCAGGTTCAGAACGCATTCACAAGTCAGGTTTGTATTGGATGTATAACGCTATCAAGTTTATGCTGGTCTCTATATAGCTTATCTTTGATATTTGTGACCTTAATTGCGAGTGTTTTCCTGATGAAAAGGGATAGCAATCATTGTGGCTGTAATACAATCTTCAATTATTTACATACTTTTTCATTTTTGCTTCAAATTCTTTGATCCACATGTTTAGAAATATGAGTACTCGATATGACTTTTGGCACTCATAGCTTTAATGGTTCTTTAGGAGCTACCATTCCATGCATGTGAAATCACCCTTTTGATTTTTACAGGGAGTGAGGGGCATATGTTAGAGGAAGCAAAGTCTATAAATCTATCACTTAGTGCACTAGGGAAGTGCATAAATGCACTGGCAGAGAATAGTCCTCATGTTCCAGTTCGTGATTCAAAACTTACAAGATTGCTTAAAGATTCATTTGGAGGTGAGATGCCTTTCATGGGACTTTGAGATGTTTTAGTGTATAAATGAAGGTATAATAAGCACTATGATTATGTTTTACACCTAATGGCTTTAGCATTTATCATATTTCAGGTTCAGCGAGAACTTCATTAGTTGTGACTATAGGCCCTTCACCACGTCACAGAGGAGAGACCTGTAGTACTATATTGTTTGGACAAAGGGTAAGAGTTTAATTGATATGATGTATCTAGATCATCTATGGTACCCTCAATAATTCCAGTTCATTAACATCCAAACTTTTATGCCTATAAATCTTCAGCTGGCTGAATTCATTTGCTAATTTTCCTTGCGTCCCGATACTTGATGATTTCTATAATATGCAATAAGATTACTATTTCTGCAGTTTCTTGTTGTCTACTTACCTGTTTTAAGATTAACCAGCTTGTGGTTGTTTTGCAACTTCATTGTTCTGTAGGCTATGAGGGTTGAGAATATGTTAAAAATAAAGGAAGAATTTGACTATAAAAGTTTGTCTCGAAAGCTTGAAATACAAGTTGACAAGCTCATTGCTGAAAATGAAAGACAGCAGAAAGCTTTTGATGACGAAGTCGAAAGAATTAACCAAGAAGCACAATGTCGAATTTCTGAGGTGGAAAGAAACTTTGCAGAAGCCTTAGAGGTTAATACACTACTTTCAAATCCCTGCATTTTTCATTAAAATTTTGTTAATTACTTTTCTGTGGCCACTGATTCTTTTTACATCAAATAAGTTACAATTGTGTGAACTTTTGTGAATGACATATCTCGGTTCACCACTCATTTGACCTTGGCAAGTACATGAAGAAACAAAAGTGGAATGAGTTGACATTTCTTAGTTGTGAAACTTTTTCACTGAAATCTAATATTTGTTTTTTTACATGGAAATGTATCCAATTTGAGATTTGTGCTGTTTCTGCAGAAGGAAAAAATAAATTGCCAGATGGAGTATATGGAGTCAGTCAAGAAACTAGAAGAGAAAATGACAATGAATCAGCATGATGGCTTCATCAGTAAACGTAATGGAGAGGTACGCTATCTATAACTGATACTTTTTTGGGGTCTTTAAATTGTTGAGGTATCTTTGCTGGTTAGGCTGATCAATTTGGCCAGTTTTGAGATGATAATGTATTGCTCCTATCAGCTCTAGCTAGGATTCTTCTGTTGCATCTTGCCTTGGTATAAGTTTGTATTTCACTCAGGACATATATGGCAAATGTTAGGCATAACTTGAATCCTCTGCATATATCTTGCATGCAACTTTTACACACCATAAAAACAATCATGATGTGTTTCAAAGGTAAACGTGTCCATTATGTGCTATCCTCATCATTGTATATCAGGTCTCCTTGTGCTTTACTTTGAGATTAACTATTTCTCCTCCACCTGTTCCATCTCCCGTTATTTTCAGAAGTTGGGGGCTTCTGTGAGTGAGGACATTGCTGAGTTAAAGAGGTTGCTTCAAAATGAACTTCAGTTAAGAAAGCAAGCTGAAGAGGAGGCCAACAAGCTCAAGAGTCAATTAGATCAATTTTTGCAGTCTGCAGTATGTGTTATGTGGATTACAATGCTTTTACTCTCTATACTGCTTCTATATGATTCCAAGCTTTTCTTCCTTCCCTCCCTACTTATGTAAGAAGATAAATGAGTTTTGAATTTGTTAAATATAAGGGGTTATTTCATTCGCTAGGCAGGTGGTGATGCCGAGGTTATAAATCTGCACAAGAAACTGGAGGATGATGCCAATGAAAAGAAGAAAATGGAAGAAGAAATTATGATTTTGAAAAGTCAGTTATTGCACTTGAATCTTGAAGCTGATCAGGTAATTTTATTTAGATAGATGCCCTTCTTACGTTAAGCCCATAATTATTTGGTTTTAATACTAGCTGAAATGCTCTCAAATAACTGTTTACATCAACATCAGTGGTTTTGAGAAATAAGATGAAGCAGATCTGTCCCTTCAATTACAAATCTATATTTCTGAAATTCTAGCGCTATTAACGTCATTTTTACGTTTGCAGACAAGAAGGTACATTGACAGAGGCGGATCTGGAAATGGCTTCACTTCCTTAGATTCCCTTATGTCTCAATATAAGCATTCCCAGTTTAGTGAATCCACCAACGGACACAAGCCACCAATGGCCTCTCTTTTTGAACAAGGTAAACAAATTTTATGCATGGAGTTGTATGATAACTGAGATCCAATTCATGTGATTCTTGTATAATTTTTTCATAAAATTATTTGACAGTTGGACTACAAAAGGTTTTGCAACTGCTTGAATCTGAAGACGCCAATGTCAGAATCCATGCAGTAAAAGTGGTGGCTAACTTAGCTGCCGAAGGTCAGTAGTGCATTTTCACCTTTCATTTCTCCTGTCAATTCTGCTCTCAAGTTAATATGCCAACCTAAGTGTTGATCTCAGTTACATCTTTTACCTGGGGCCTTTTCTATAAGTTAAACTGCAGCCAATTAATAGGAAATATAGTTCTAAATTTGCTATTTAATACTGCTTATGTTGATGGGCTTTCTCCCCCGTGTCCTTGCTCATAAAGTAAGGGAAGCCAGATTCCTGTTTGAGATAGAATACAGAAGATTTGTTCCCCAAAGGCCAACCCCTTTCCTCTCCATAATTTGAGAAAAAGATAATGTTACAATGTGCTACTCTATTACTTTATGATGTCACACCTAATATGTAATCACAAATTTCCTAAACAGAAGCAAATCAGGAACAAATTGTTGAGGCTGGTGGTCTTACATCTTTGCTGATGCTTCTGAGAAGCTATGAGGATGAAACTGTTCGCAGAGTAGCAGCTGGTGCAATTGCCAACCTTGCAATGAATGGTAATTGCAAAAATTTCCCATCTTTGAGTGTTTTGGAGTCCTGGTTTGTTTAGGATCTTAACACCACGTAGATTCTAAAATCTTTTATGTTCCTACTTTCGTCTCTTTCAGAAGCTAATCAAGAACTCATAATGGCTCAAGGGGGAATTAGTTTGTTGTCTATGACAGCAGCTGATGCTGAAGATCCTCAAACACTACGGATGGTTGCTGGAGCTATCGCAAATCTATGTGGGAATGGTATAGTGATTCTCCTGTTCATCACTTCTCTTGCTTTATGTTTTTGTTCCTGTAGCAAAATATAGGAGAAGATTTGCTTATTACTCGGAAGAATTTTGTATGGATCTCATATTTTTAGTATTTATATTTTTAGTATTTAATCATCAGTAGCATGTTGTTCTAATGTCTGGAGGCTCTCAACAGCTATCAACTAGAGACAAAACTTTTATTCTGCATCCATAACTTCTGCTGAGTGTGGCTTTTTACCTCATCTTAGGTATGTATATATTGTGAACTTCGATTGCAGATAAGCTACAAGCAAAGTTGAGGTCTGAAGGAGGTATAAAAGCATTGCTAGGGATCGTGAGGTGTGGGCATCCTGATGTTCTTTCCCAAGTTGCACGTGGTATTGCAAACTTTGCAAAATGTGAATCACGTGCATCGACAAAAGGTATGGCCTTTTCCTAACATGTGAAATAGAGATTTACCCCCCTCCCCGCACTCACAACTGACTTCTTCTTTCACATTCTTTTATCTCTAGAATTTGTTTGTTGACCTTGATTTTTTACAACTTGGGTATTGGAGAATTATCGATGATCATTGATGATCCTAGTCATAAATTGAGCAAATTACTGTATATTCGTCTACATGAAAGATTAGGGTCAAATGGCTCATAGTGCACAGCAGTTAGTTTCTTTCAAGCATGTTTGATTGTCTGAGACAGATCTTTTTCATGCCCCTCAGGACTAAAAAGTGGCAGATCTTTACTCGTAGAAGATGGTGCGCTTCCATGGATTGTACAAAATGCCAACAATGAAGCTGCACCTATAAGGCGCCATATCGAACTTGCACTTTGTCATTTGGCACAGCACGGTAAGTGTTTCTCTTCTTTTATTGGTTGAAGATCTTTTATCAATGCATGTTACTCAAAGAACCGGAACCTGAAAATTTCAGAAGTAAACACAAAAGACATGATTAGTGGAGGTGCACTTTGGGAGCTTGTTCGGATCTCCCGGGATTGTTCGAGAGAGGACATTAGAAATCTTGCTCGCAAGACCCTGAATTCTAGCTTAACATTTAGGGCTGAAATGCGGCGATTACGGATAGAATGTTAACTGCACAGATGTGAAATCCAGCGTCTACAATTCATAGGCGCCCCTTGAATGATAGGGTCTTTCTTTAACCTCTTGTGTACAGATTGGTCGATGATGAGTATCATACCTTATTCTTTATTAATTCAAATCCTCGTGCTGTTTTTATGTAAAGTAGCGAGTCCCGGTTGTAGTCTGTGTTCTATGTAGCAGCAGGCATGAGCCTATGAACCAATGTAGCCTACATGGAATCAGAAACATATACAGAGGTCATGCCTTTGAGAACCAGAGTTTTGTAATTGGGACTCTGTCGCATTAGTTGGCGACTTCCCAAATCCATCTTTCAGAGTAGATTTGTTTGTATCAGCAAGGAATCCATCTTCGATCTTGTCTTTCAATACTTGAAAAGCTAAGTAGAAGGTATAGGCGTCAAGCTTAATTCAAATGATGTACTTCCATGACTTTGTTCCAGGTTTTAGGCAAAACTTCATATGTAGGGAAGTCTCTAATAAACAAAAGTTTGTTGAACTAGTCGAAGGCTCAGTAGTATTTCTAAGCCCAAGTGAAACATTGCGAACATTCAGATGTGTTAGGAACTTTGCCTCTCTACCAAGTGTTCGAATGGGTAGGATCAAGTCAAATTGGGACACCTTATGAGTCAGGTTTGATACTGGTCTTTTTAGTCACTAAATGGTTCAAGCCTCGTACAACGATGGTTTGGTTAACTAGTTTAGATACTGGTCTTTTTAGTCACTAAATGGTTCAAACCTGGTACAAGGATGGTTTGGTTAACTAGTTTAGACTTGATTCTTCCTTCGATAAAACATAGTTATTTTGATCCAAACGGTCTGATCAGGGCTGTTTTCAGAAGTTCCATCCGAAAGTAACTCAAAATTTAATTAATTTGAACTTTCTTCAAAATGGTAACCTTAGATATGGGAGAGGGGGTATAAATAAGTATTTAGTAAGACTACACGAAGCTTCATTTTTTGTGTGTCGTTGTGGTCGTCATCATCATATTTAGTCTGAAGTTCCGCATTAAAGCGAGGTCTAGGAAGATCTAATAATACTTAGTCTTATCTCTACATAGTAGAGAGGCTGTTTCCGATAGACCTACATGCAGATGTGACAGAAAATAGTTATACAAGTTAAAAGAATAAATAAATAAAAGAAAGTAAGAATAATAAATTACAAATAATAAATACGAAAAATGCTTAATACAAATAGTAAAGATACAAATACAAAATAGTAATAAAATAATAATAATGATGATGATGATAAAACTGAAACTAATAAAAAACTTAATAAAAAGATAATAATAATAATAAAAGCGAAGAACACCTCTACTAGTAAGGCTTGCAAAGTGCCAGTAAAATTTAAACCATTTAAAAGTACTTGGTCTAAAAGTGATTGATAAGGTTTAATAATAAAAGAAAAGGTTATTTAGAGGTTGGAGTATTAGGAATCATCAGGTTGGTAACGGATCTCATAACTGACTTATCTACAGACTTGTTAGGATATTCAAGGTAGAAAACTTTTCAGCAGACGGGTGATATAAAATCAACATTTACGAGAATTCAAGTAATAAAATGTCAACTATTTTACAATATCTAGCTATTATATATAAGAGCAATTTTGACTTAATGATCTTATTTTCTTTCATTGATGGGGGTATTAACTATTTTACAATTTAACTATTTTACAATATCTAGCTATTATATATAAGAGCAGTTTTGACTTAATGATCTTATTTTCTTTCATTGATGGAGTATGTTAAGAAACAAATATTTTGTTTCAGTTAATTAATTCTTATCTTATTTTATTAAATCTTATCCATATATTTATACGGACAAAAAGAAGGAAAACAAGATTAGCACATTCTAAACCGTAACGGATGATCTCGTCCACACATTTGTGTGGACAAAATGAAAGGAAACAGGGTTAGCACACTCCAAACCGTAACGGATGATCTCGTTCATGCATGTTACGATTCACCCCTAATCCAAAGCTTACTGCATTTTCAGTGTTAAGAGTGCTAATAAGATCTGAAGCGACTTAAAGCTATCACAATCAAAGTGAAAGAATCCTTAAAAGCCTAGTATTCAGTGAATACCTGCACAAAAAAAGTTGTACTGGGACAGGTTTGAAAGGACCCAACCACAAATCTTAAGCATATTTTAGATATGAAAATGACCCACTTTAAAGTTTAACATTCATTTGGAGTAACAACTGACGAATTGGGAGTACTATGTTGAAAAGTCATCATTTGATGAGCGTTTGTGGGATACCCACAGGAAGAAAGAAAAATTTTAAAAATATTATTTTTAAACCCTAAATTTTTTTATTTTAAAAAGAATCTTTATCTTAAACTTCATTTAAAAATAATAAAAATTATGAATAATACAAACATTATATATGATTTAGCGGAGAGCTATTTAAATGATGATTTAATTCTACTATTCAATTCATATAAAATTAATTAAATATGACTCAAATTAATATTATATTACTGACATTTAATTAACTCATGTCTAATATTTACATTGCGTATAATATGTTGTTATTTTTTTAACGAGGTTTAAGAAGAGAATTTTTTTTAATTAAATTGTAGAAATATTTTTTTAAGAATTTCAAAGATTATGAAATTTTCTAATATTTCTTACATTACTAAAGAGGTCTACTTCTTTTACTAAAATATTTATCATTTATAATAGATTATAAATAATAATGTATTAGATTTATTAATATTAATTATAAAATTATTTAATAATATTATAAATAATTATTATAAATTAAAACGTGAGATAAAAATTGAAAATAGTGGAACATAATAATTAAAAAAATGGGAAAAGTGGAGCGTAATAACAAGAACTGAATCTTCCATCTGTTTAATCAACGGATTTTATAGTTAGAAGAACGAAATGAAGATGTTTATGAAGGGACAGATTGGATTTTTCCCAATGTCCAAAAATTGTCCATCTAATGATCACCTAAGTCAATAAAAAAGAGTACAAAATGAGAATAAACAGGCAAACGAAAATCCAGAAAAAAAAAGGAGAAATTAATTTTTTTTTTAATTTACTAAAATTTAAATCAGTAAAATAAAAGGTTAAAAATTTAAAAGGTTCAACTAGATTGTCATAAAATTGATTAAAGATTGGATAAAATTAAAGAATTTAAAACATGATTAAAAAAAAGTATCCTTATTAGAAAATTAATATTACCCAAGGTTTGTCCGTGAGAAGTTTAGTAGGTTGGACTAAACCGTTGGAGGATTTGGTGACATTAAATTCAGATGGGGCGTTCAAACAAGGGTCTACGACGGCCTCAACTGGAGAATTAATTAAAGATAGTCGAAGTAGACTCTTTAGAGGTTATTAACATTCTCTCTGCCTCCCACAGAGTACCAACTGAGGATACTTCTTTGGTTGCAGATATTTGTGGCCTTCTACATTGTGACTAGGAGGTTCATCTTCAACATGCCTTTCGTGAGAGAAACCAGTGTGTCGACAAATTGGTGACTTTTCCAATTTTATTAAATCCAGGTTTGCATCTGCTACAGGAGCCTCCGGATGTCATCCAAGGGCTTATTCACATAAATGCGCAAGGAGTGCTGTATTCCCGACACATACGCTAGTTTTGCTTATTTTCTTTCCCTTGTAATAAAAAACTATTAAATAAAATTAATTGGTTGGTTTTTATTTATAAAAAATTAATTAGTTTATAATTGATCATTTGTAATAACAAAAATTATTAAACTAAATCAAACTGAAAAATTGAAAACTAAACTAAAAAATCCAACCGATTCAAAGCTTTTACTGCTAGAGCGGTCAAAGCAGTTCGGTCTTTAAAACATCAATAGAAATATATAAGGTTTACTATTCCTTTCATTTAGGGGCCGTTTGGTTTCACTTCTGTTTTTTTGTTGTTGTTTTTTATTTCTGGTTTCTGTTTTTTTCCCTTAAAAAAACGAAAACTTGTTTGGTTGGGATTTATAATATAAAAATTGAAAACAAAAACTTGTTTGGTTGAGATTTCTAAGAAAAATTATTTATTATTCTATTTTATTGTTTTTAATTATACTAATAATTATAATATAATACTTTATATTTTTAAATTAATTATTATTATTATTATTAAAATTAAATATATGTAAATAAAATATTATTAAAAATTATACA
>JANITW010000010.1:27298493-27310316 GCA_027564335.1 Erythroxylum williamsii | reverse complement strand
TTTTAAGACTTGTTTTTTAATTTATCAAAACCGCAACCAAAAACTGAAAAAAAAAAACGCAAACAAACAGGTCCTTAGTTAACAAATTTATGTATATATTTGAAATTGAAACTGAAACTTGGACATAAGACTCAAGCCTTCCCTATAATTTGATTTATCACAAAAAAATTTGTTTCATTATTTCAAATTATTTAAAAACAATCTACGAATAAAAATTAATTAAGTTCCTTTAATGAAAATTATTATTAAGAACTGAAAAAACTTAGTCACATAAATTTAAGAAACAAATGTTATTAGAAAATTTATTTAAATATTATTATTATTATTAAGTATTTTTAAATAATTTAAAGCACTAAATATATTGGTTTAAATGAATAAATTTATAAATTGGCATCTTTGTCTTTTCAAGCATACAATAAAAATTAGAATCCAATCTCAAAATGGGAAAAATGAATTCCATCAACTCCTTTTCAATTTAATTATTATAATAATCCTTAATCACCACACATTTAAAAAAGATTTAAAATCATAACATAGCATTCACCTATATGTAGTATATATCTACAGAAATATTTAACAAGTGAATTGCAGATCACGGGAAAGTAGCAAGTGAAACATAAATCTCAAATGCACCTTCAAGATTAACCAAAATAAAAAGACAAATAAGGTGTTTCACAAACAGCTGATAGGCCCTTTTGAACTTTTTTACTAAAAATGAGCTTTTTGACCATCTTAAAATGTTATTGATGAATTTGACGAATGACTTATTAGTTAACTTATTCAACCTCAACAAGTTAATTGCTAAAAATGATAAGCCAAAAATTAATAGGTAAAAAATTAATTATACTCTCATTTTATAAATTTTGAATTATACTAATTATGCTATAGTGATATTATGGATAATTCAAACTAACAATTATGCATGTATTATACAATGATAAATTTTTTTACAATCAAATAAGTTTTTTGGTTACAAAACTTGGAATTTTTTTTACTAATGAGATAAGTTTTTTTGTTACAAAATACAAAATACGTTATGGTAACAAAATTTTTAAAAATGATCTATAATTTTTATAAGAGTTAAGAATTTAAATTTTTGTAAAATTAAATATCTAATCATTGTCTTATAATTTTTTTTAACGTAAAACCCTTCTAAGTTATTTTATACTTAAACACTTAAATACTAAACAATTAATTTTATCAAATATTTTTAATAAATAATTAATACGATTTGTTAGTCAAATCAATCAATGATTGTGTAACAATTCTACTGACATCGTAAGATCTCAAAAAACTCAGATGGTGTTTCAAAAGAAACTAAAGAAAGGAGGATATGTATATATATAGCTAGCTACTATTGAAAGTACAGGAGAATTAATGATCAAGAGCTAGGGTTTAAAAGCAACAAATTTTTTTAAATTTTTTTCTTTTTCTTCCTTATTTATTCTTTTCCTTCTTCCAAGAACTTAGCTTAGCATTCGGATTCTTGAATCACTCAGAGACCTTTTACTAATGTTTCAGTTGCAGTTTTAGAGGGATAGGGTACGAGAATGAGAAAACTATAAAGATCTGAGTAGAGGAGGAAGGTGTGTTTTGTCATGGAAGTTGTTCTTGTTGTTGCCTGTACATGGAATGCGTTGAAGTGCCTCGAAAAGGAGCCTTTTACAGAGCAGCGCACGTGTATCCCAGTATCCAATGTTCATCTCTCCAGGTTCTTTCTTCCATAATTGTTAATAAAAACCCTAGCCAGTGACAGGGACTTGGAATTTTCAGATATATTACACAACCAACCAACAAACAAACACAGCCCTAGTTATGCCCATAACTTCCCACCTCTTTTGTTTCTTCAGCCATCATCATGAATTCCCACTTGTTCCCACCATCCATCGATCAAACAGTAACTTTAAAATCAACCCTTTTAACTCACAGCTCTTCTGTATACATACACAAGAGATATAGCAGAAAGAGGAGAGAAATTTTTGATAATGTATGTAACTATAAGCTGCAAAAAAATCTCATGTTCAGGAAATTGAAGTTTTTGATTGCTAAATTGAGTAGAGAATCTATTAAGGAAACTTCAATATTTGTTTTATGGTTCTCCATTCTCTACTCTCTACCGAGAAAATTTTTAATATGTGTTTAGGAGTCGTGAAACAGAAGTACAGAACCTGAAACTAAAAAGTGTCTGCAGAGAAGAAAAAGAACACATTGGTATCAATCTTCTTTTCCATTCTTTTCATAAGAATGGAAGGTTTAAGTATCAGGCAAGTTATCAGAGATGCAACAGATGAATTTTTATATGGAGAGAATTGAGATCCCATCTCCTAAAGCTGTTTGATGCTTCATCTTTAAGCAAAATCAATGTATAGAATACGGTGAACAAAACCCACAATAGATCGATAATTTCTGTGTACTATCTTCAGTCAAAGGCAGATAATGATCACGATCAACATTTTTAAAGACAGCCTAACTTTTGACAGAAAAAAGAAAGAGAAATGCAGATGATTATGGAAAGAAAGAAGAAGAAAAAAAACACAAGTTTCTACTTGCTAGCTGTAACTAATAAGAAGGACGACCTGTGCCCCAGTAAGCTTCAGTTGGAAGTTGCACCGAATTCAGAAGATTTTGAGGCAAACCTTGAAAGACTGGTGCATTTGGATCTTGCATTAGTTGTTGTTGCTGCTGATTCTGTGGTCCAGCAGATGATTCTAACGGTACACTTCCAGCCATTGTAACCGGTGGTTGCGCCTCATCCTCGTCCTCCTCCAACGGCAGTCTCTCGTATGCAGCATTACCAAAAGACGCTGCCATAACTACCACCGGACCTGAGGCCAGAAGTGGACCTACTACACTTCCTCCGACCACTTGCCCCTGTCCACCGGCTAAGTATATAGTCAAACCGGAGGCAGCTGGCGGAGCTGGCGGCGGCAAGAAAGAGCCAGAAAGTGATAAAATCTCGAATCTTCCATGTAAAGTTACTACGGCTCCTGGTGAAGCCGGTTGCCTGAGAGTGACGTTAGTTACAGTCCCAGTTCCACTCAAAATGCAAACTCCTCTTTGTCTACGCCTCGCAAAAGTTGATACACTCTCCATGATATCGCAGCCGTTGGCTATCTCCATGATATGGGATCGAAGAGCATTGGCGCTATCTCTTGTGACTATAATTGGAGGTTTGGGCTTGTTTTTAGAACCTGGAGGCCTTCCTCTGGGTCTTCTTGTCATTTCTCCTTCTCCTCCTGATGTTGCTGCTACCAGTTCTCTCCCTTCGTTCGTGTTTGGTGTTGTTATGGTGATCTCATCGTGCTCTCGCTTTTGACCACGGTTTATGCTGCCGTTACCGCTTTGTTCATCTTCTGAATTGTGCTGTTGTTGGTGTTGAAATTGATGGTGAGGATGTAAGTGAAGTTCGCTGGTGTGGAAAGGAGGAGGAAGAGGACGACCATGTGCTGTAACTGGATTCATTTCCTTTGATTCTTCAGATTAATTTTGCCCACCTAATGATTGATCTCAGACATACACAACACAGATTCTTTTTGAGTGCTTCCTTGGACCTTTTGCTTCCTTAAACACCTTTCTGTTTTGGATGTTCTGAATTTGATAGATCAGATATGTTACTGACCCTTCAGCAGATGAACAAAAAAAAAAAAGAGGGGACTTTCAAGTATCGGCCACCAAATTTTCAGCTGAATCAACCCCACCTTTCTTCACTATGCCTCTCATGTGAGTACAAATTTGACCTTTCTTAGGTTTTTCCAAGTGTGTAAGTTGTTGGTTGAAAGAGTTTTTGGAGAGGAAATGAAGAAGAAGAAGGAGAGAAGACTAAGATAGGTAAAAGATAGACAAAGAAATAGAGAGAGAGAGAGAGAGAGGAAAGGAAGAGATTCTAGTCTCTGGGGACTTGAGAGCGAGAGGGTAGAGTCAGTGTTCTTTGGTTATAGCGGTTGTTGGGTTAGGGTTAGGTCAAGTTGGTCCGATGATGGGTTTAGTTTTTGGTAAGACAGCGTGCTTATGGGCGGTGTCTGGGCCCTACTACTTCCCTGTCACTCTCACAACGCAACATGGGGTCCCAACACCCCATGTTCTTTCCATCGCTCTCACTGATCTAACTCTCATCTCTTAAAAGGCCCGTGCTTCGGAGATCAGCCTTCTGCTTCCTCAAGCCGCACTCCTTCTTGCTCTCTCTGAAATCTCCATATCTCCTTCTATATCACCTTTCTTCTTTGTGGGTTTGATTCTATATCCACTTTATCTCTAGAAAAAGAAAAATCTTGAACCCAAGCACACACAGTCACTGTACTGTCTGAAATCGTCAAACAAGGAGAGGCAACCCATGGATTCCATCTGTGTTTGAAGCTTCCGTTTCAAGTGTTTTCTCTTGGTTTCATGTCTCGTCCAGCAAAACCCAGTTCGCTCAACCAAGTCCTGAAATAAAGTTTACTGCTTTAAACCTCTTTCGAAACTCTGCAAGTTCAAGTTCAAGTTCAACTTGCTTAAGTGATACGCTGATACTGAGAAACTAAGCGAAATGAATCAATCAAACTGTAGGATATGCAAAGATTTGAGAACCCTTATTACCATAACTGGAGAACAAAGCGTTTTTCTCCAAATAACTGAAGTATTTAGCGTTGAAGTTCTCAACTTCTCGTCCTTATGGAATGATTAGTGTGTAAGCGTTACAATTATAGAGTTCTTGTTGGCTAATGACTTATTACAGGTCAATGGTCGTAGGAGCAGGAAACCGAAAACGAGGAGGATGAATAAGTGGTACTTATGTAAAAAAAGTAAAGTAGCGAGGCTTCTTTTCTGCAGAATGATTGGGTGGTCCATTTTTGTGTGGGTCGTGGACCCACCCGAACAAAATGGGTCTGGACAGGAGAGAGTCAGTGCGTGTCTTAAGGGCGACTCTGGGAATGAGGATGCATTGATGTTGATGCGGATGCTGTTTATTGGGTCCCACTTTTGTAAACATTTGCTGTACTGATCATCATACGTGTACTTTCCAGGCTTCTACAGCCACTTATCTCCTTTGAATCTCACGCGCCAACATATTATTAAGGTTTTAAGTTTTTAATTTTTTAAAATTATCAGTGCCTTTTTATAATTTTAATAATTTTATAATACTCATCCTTCCTATCATCAACTTCTATTAAAATCTCTAACCGGAGACTAAAATACGCGTAATATTATATGTAATATTGCATATAATATTATAAAAATAATCTCTATTAATTAAAAATACGGCCACATATTACTAGATCTTCCAAATTCTGATTCTTTTCTTGTTAACAAAACATAGCAATAAAAGGTAATAAACATTAATCTATATATATATATATATATATATCAGCTGATTTGACCAACATATTATATTAACTATTTGTCAGAGATGTTTGATAAAATTAGTTGTTTAGTATTAGTTGGTTATGTATAAAATAACTTATGAGAACATAACTTTAAAAAAATATAAAGGTATGAATATTATATATCTTAGTATTTTGTTGAATATTCTCATAAGAATTTAAAGTTTAGAGAAGTCATGTTTACCTGTACTGTTTCATCATCTATGAAAAATTTATGTAACTTTTTATTTTCATTTTCGTTAAAAGGTAATATTTTATTTCTAACCTATAATTGTATTAAATAATTATAAGAAAAAATAATTTTTTAAAATGTATGTATTTGGGAACTTCAATTAAAGAGTATAATTGACTTTTGATAGTTAAAATCTTGGTTGATTGATGAAAACTCTGCTATATAGGAACGTTTTCATTTTTGGCTATTTATCTTAAATCAACTATTAGATCTGCTACTCTCTAAATAGCTTTTGTGGTTGTTTGAATAATCAAATAGTTAAAGACAATCAATTAACTAAAAAAAATAACTGATTAATTGTCTACCAAACGTGGTCATAGTGATCAAATTTTCATTTTTTTTCATCTTTGTACTATTTTATGATCACAAAAGGTTACAATTAGTTAAATAACACGACTCAGAAGGTGTGGATATATGCGGAATAGAATATTCCATAGCTCAGACCTGAAAAATAGCTTTAAATCTTCCACCACCATAATACATATCAAAATCTATGTCACGAGTGAAGAGTTGTGTTGATCTCCCTTTTCAGTAAAACTACATCCTTTCATGTATTGAAACTAAAAATAAAACAACTAAATATAATTTATAAAATTCACAAGCATACGAAATAGGTATTTTAAACTTCTTAAAAAAAGACAGAAGTGGTAAACTAATGAGTTACATGCAAATTTAGAATTAAAACTTTGAGATATTATTTCAATTCTAATTTTAAATATTATTATTGTTATCAATTCTAAATCATCGAAAACAACTCATCTATCAATTACTGTAAGGTTGCGTATTTTTAAACTTTTTAAAATCTTATAGTAGATTTTCATTATATTGTTATTTATACATATATAGGTCTTCAACTATAAGAACCTTTTTTTTATTGTCTACGAGGTGTCTTATGCGGGTCTTAAATATAGGGAGACACTTTTAAGTCATTCACACTCAGACTAATCTCCGCTCGAGTCAGGTAGGTCCTTTATAGGAGGCAACGCTCTACTTCCAAATTTAAATGGCTTAATACATGAGAGGGGTTCGAACCCGCAACTTTATTTAAGTCAGAAGAGTCCCTTATCAACTCACATATACCCTGCATACATATAAAGTCAACATCAAAAAGGTTAATATTATGTTGTTCTTTCAAAGTCTTGGCTAAGGTAATCTTTACTTTTGTTCCAACATCGCCACTTTCTTTGTCTCATGAATGTCATTAATCAAATTAATCAGTATAATATGGGACCCTTTCTTCAATAGCTGCCCACGTTCACTTGCATTATTTGAAAACTAATGTTTCTCAAATGGAAATTCTAATGTTCAATTACTCACCCTAGCTTTAAGGCCATTGGTTTTAGTAGAATTTTGTAAGTGATAAGGAAAAGAGACAGTTTGTTTTAAAATGATAATTATATGATAATAGATTTAATGATGCATATTGACTTTTTGAAAATTTTTAATTTTTTAAATTATTTAAAATACAAAATTTATAAATAATTATATTTATTAATTTTAAAAATAATTAATTAAGAATTTTCCAAGCATACACCGTGATGGGAGGATGAGGTGGAAAGTTGCATTATTTGGGCGAAGGGAAGTGGCGTGCATGAGAGATCAGGACCGTCGATTGCATCACCTCAAGCGGTCAACCACTTATCAAAGAATTTATAATATAACGTAAGGCACCGTTGGATTTTGTCCAATAGCCTGAAAGTGTACAACTCATGTGCACGTGCACTGCCACGGCCCACGGAATATTACCCAATCTTTTCTGTCATTTCCCTCACTTGCGGTCGTTTTGCTTTCAATTCAAGTACACCTTACCTTGAAATAAAAGCCAACTATGCATTCCTAGTTCCTTTTCAGTTTCTCTCGGCTTAAAGTTTCCAATCACCGAATATTTTTATTTTAAAATTAATTCATTTTTTTAGTTTTAAAATAAATATTATAATTAATATTATTTAAATTAATTTAATATATCACCCCAGGACGTAGGTGAGTTGATAAGAAACTCTCTTAACTTAAGTGAGGTCGTGGGTTCGAACTGTCCTCATGTATGCAGCTATTTAAAACTTAAGGTCAGAACTTTGTCTCCCGCAAGAGACCTATCCGACTCCAGCAGGGATTAGTATGAGTGTGGATAGTTTAAAGGTGCATTTCTATAATTGAGATCCTCTTAGGATACCTCGTAGGTAACAAAAAATCTTAATCCTTAAATTTTTAATTTTTTAGTTTTTAATTTTCAAAATAATTTTTTCTCTTAAATTTTGGTTTAAAATAACAATAAAATACAAATATAATAAATATGAGATATGGATTAATTAAATTTTACTATTATAATAATCAACTACAATCTTAAATCTATTATCAACTTATTTAATTTGATTTAAATTAATAAATATTCTTATAAATATTTAATTAATGTGAAAATCGAAAACTTATTAATAACTCTGGTTGACTTTCTTAATATTTTTAGATTAAACCTGTAATAAGTAAAATTTATTTTAGTTTAGATTTAGATTTCAGCTTGTATCGTTTGCTTACCCTCGTTGACTTTTGTTAACATTTGAAGCTTAAATCTTTAAGTTGCCTAGGCAGAAAAAGTACTTGTAATGATCAATGTACTTCTATTTCTAGTTTTGTCTCTAATCCTCCTTTGTTTTCTTGGGAGAAAAGGACTTTGGTGTCATTGACCTTTGTAGTGGTAACCAATAATAGACTAACAAATTAACATGACATATACGTACCAATACTAAACCTATGTAGTTTCTTCCTTAAGAAAGGACAATATTGAGTGTAACAAATAGTTATAATTTTTTATCTAAAATGAACGTCGTTTTAAAGAGATTTTAATTATTTAAAATAATTGTTGTTCACGATTTTTCATACATGTTTATAATTTTATTTCTAAAATTATCCTTTAATTTATCTTATATCCTAAATATATAGATTACATTTTCAAAACAATTCAACATATAATTAATAAAAGTATATCAAACATTTCATTAACTTTCTTAATAAGTATGCATCTCTCTAAAACGACACTTATTTTAAAAAAATGAAAGCAATAAAAAATACATCAAAGTTTCGTAAAATCGGGGGGTTTTGGTAGTAAACGAGGAAGCTAAAAGACATGATCTCGGTAACTGGGTAGGTTTCCTTTGAAAACGACATGAAAGCTTCTTTCTTAGTAGCTGGCGGCCGTTTTGTAACTGTAGGCGAAGAGAAAGGCATGCATGATCCGGCAATTAGGGCAGTAGGTTACAAGAAAAAGTAGTGGCACTGCCACATGCGGAGAAGCCAAAGAAGAAAAGAAGTCAATTCAGAGGCCGACGTGGTTTGACTGCATCGTCCATGGTGCTATATGTTGGTTGAATCACAAACCAGGACGTGTGGGCTTAAATGAGGGAGAGAGAGTGACCGACAAATAACATATTTTTTATTTAATAAAGATTATATAATCTAAAAATTTAAAAATTACTAATTTTTTATCAAATCACTACAAATGAATAATTTGTTAGAATTTATAATGAGTTTATAGGTCCACACAAGAAAGAAAGCTAGACTATATACAAATTTAAGTGAGGTTTTATCCTAAAATTAATTGGTAATAGGCGGAGTAGCCCTACTAAACTTATATGTTAGTCTTCTTTCCTCTTTTTTTCCAATGTGGGACAAACTCTTACTTTATATTTCAACACACCCCCTCACGTGTGGGTCTAATATGTGATATAATCTATCATTTTGAGGGTTTAACGACTAACATAAGAGCAACCCGCTCTGATACCGTGTTAGAATTTATAATGGACCTATAGGTCCACACAAGAAGGAAAGTTAGATCACATACAAGTCTAAGTGAGGTTCCATTCTAAAACTAATTGGTGATAGGCGAAATAGCCTACTAAATTTATATGCTAGTCTTCTTTCCTCTCTTTCTCCAACGTGAGGCAAACTCCACTTTATATTTTAACATAATTCGCCTTTTTATTTTTTTCTTTTTATTTACCATTATGTGAGAAAATATATAAGATATATTCGGATTGAATTTATATAACAATAATAATAAAATTATTATTTATTTAAACTTGATTATAAATATTAAACTGCTAAAAACTGTTTTTATAATCAAGTTTATATAATGATTTTTATTAAAATAATATGTCGATATTTTAAAAAAAGTACTATTTAAATAAAAATAAAATGTTTGTTTGAGGTTTGGTCTCATTAATTTATACCAGACTGCAAAATGATGGGAGCGATGACAGAAGGCAGGCGAAACCTTTGAACCAGGGAGAGTGCTATTACTGGGGTACGAAGAGCCAATGAAATTAGGTGGGGAGGCGAGAGCTGTCGGAGTCTCCATTTCTGAAGCAAACATTAAATGGAAAAAAGTGCATTTTACATCTGATCGTTTAAAATAATACAAAATATCTTAAATTATAAGGCTTTTAAAAATTAAATATTAATTTATTTAAATTTTTATAACAGATATTATGTGTACGTGTATTTACAATTTATAGTGATGGTCGAATTGGTAGAATAAAAACATATATAATTATATATATATGTGTGTATTTACAATTCTTAAAAATGGTCGAATAGGAACATTAGGATAAAAATTTTTGTGTTCAAATCTTCTTATTTATACTCTTGTAACCAAACTTATCGTATAAAGTTGGCCTGACGTAAAGTATTCAATGGGCATAATTTACAAATTATGAGTTGAATCCGAAAATTTAACAAACACACATCCAACGTTGTTTAAAAAAAGAAAAGTAATCAAATAGGTTGGTGTGAGTGATTCAACATTCTCATCCTTTAATTAGAGGTCTCGAATTCGAGTCATGGGAATGGAAAGATCTGTTTGGCCAGTACTTTACCCTTTACAGGCTGACTTGGTGCGAGCGGAGATTAGTCTAAAAGTAGATGACTTAAAGGCGCTTTCTTATAATTGGGACCCTCCTAAAATACCTCGTGAGCTAACAAAAAAAAAGATAAGTACACTACATACTGTTCACTCATTACATACAGTGTTAGTGTGGTACAGTACTGTCATCTTCTCAGCCAAAACCCACGCCACGCCCTGAATCCCATAATAAACCTAACCGTTTGATTTGGTGCTGCTCCTCCGTGTCGGACGCTCACGCTATTCAATGTAGTATTCCCATTTTTCTTTGGGTCTTGAAGAGGGGTTCACGTCTTCTATGATACTTAATCTATTTAAACCCTATTTTCATTTTAAAATGGCGTCGTTTTGAGATTAAATGATATAGAAGATTTGATGCTATGGAAACGTGTCTTGTAATTGTTGGTTGTGCTCTAAAATGCGTAAAAGATGTTATTTGTAATTTAATGTTTTTACAAAATTTAAGTAATTTTTATCTATTAATTTACACTTCGACATTATTAAAATATTATACATTTCATTTTGAATAAAACATAAAAGTGATAAAAAAATTATAAGGTTTTATATAAATTTTTGTAAAATATTAAAGGTGGAGATTATATTTTTAGTTAATATTTGAATAGTTGTAATATCATTTAATATAAATTAACGGTTTATATATTAAAACTGTCAAAAACTTAATTATAGAGTACTATAAATATTATTTTAAAAAATTAAAATTAAAATTATCTTAAATATTTAAAAAATATCATGAGATAATTCAAAATTTTTACTTTTTAAAATGTTAGATATATATTTTTTATTTGAGCTAAAATAGTTAAAAGAGTTTTGAAGAATGAAAAGTAATCAAGTTTTAGTTATTTATTAATTAGATTATCTTCTAGTCCAGAAGATCATGTGCTTTTTTCAAGTTGGAGTTCTTGAAATTTTGTTAACTACATTCTATTTCATTATTGTTTAAGCAACTATTTTTAAATTCTCATTTGTACTGTAACAATAATTAGTAGAAGTCTCGTTGATACGCAAAATTTAGAAAGGTTTAAAAGTATACACTCTTACTCCTAATTAGTAGCAAGTTTATTTCTGATCGACTCACATAAAAAACTAATAAAATATAAAATAAAAATTAAAGATACTAATAATAAAATAAACAATACGTACAAATATAATATAAAATAAGTAATAAAATAAATACAGAATAAGGTAAAGAATAAAATAAAAGATAAATCAAGTAAACAAATGTTCAAACAAAAAATAAGACAAGTAAATAAATAAAACAAATGAATCATTACAAGAAAATATTTATACTAAATAACTAAGAGATAAATACTACATATTAA
>JANITW010000010.1:27284131-27298393 GCA_027564335.1 Erythroxylum williamsii | reverse complement strand
TTTATTTCTGATCGACTCACATAAAAAACTAATAAAATATAAAATAAAAATTAAGGATACTAATAATAAAATAAATAATACGTACAAATATAATATAAAAATAAGTAATAAAATAAATACAAAATAAGGTAAAGAATAAAATAAAAGATAAATCAAGTAAACAAATGTTCAAACAAGAAATAAGACAAGCAAAATAAATAAAATAAAATAAATGAATCATTACAAGAAAATATTTATACTAAATAACTAAGAGATAAGTACTACATATTAAATATTTAAGCTAATAAAAAGCACAATATCAGAAAGAAAAAGTTTAAATAATATAAAAAAAGACCTCTCTCTATATGAAATCTTTTATTCGTATTACAGGACACTAAGTGTGGTAAAGAAAAACTAAGCAAGCATATAAAAGGAAAGATTGGGTATTGTAAAGATTCCGGATTTCACAAGTCTAACTTAACCAAACTTAATGAAGAAAAATTAAAGTCACCAATGCAACACCTAATAATAAACAAATGCCGATCTAAACCAAAACCAGCTATCCTTTCATTAAACAAATGAAAACCCTTTTATCTCTTGAGATTAAACAACTCTTTCCCTCTAAAGCTACTGTGTATACAGTCATCAATATGGACCACGTCAAAGAATAAAAAGGCATTAGTTCCATGTGATAAGGGCACCAATCTGTCTTCGAATCTAGCATAATCTCATGTCATTACTCTCTAACAAACGGCTCTCATCATCTCAAACTTTTTAATTTTAAAAAAAATATAAATTCAAATTGTAATAAATAAATTATACTTTATATATTTTAAATTGTTAATTCGTTGATCGTGTAGTTTAAAAATTATTATATATATATATATGATAATTTACTTAATATTCAAATAAAGGGTAACCGTATCTAGAGAACGTTCACGAGAATAAAGATTCTGATCTATTAAGGAAGCTCAGAATTTTGAAGAAACTGTAGAAAGGCCTAGTCCGTGATTCGGTGAGCGCTTTCTACTAAAAGACCCGGGAGATTCGGAAACGTTTGGAGCTCGAAATCTGCATCGGAATCCGAGATGGAACCGAATCCAGGTATTCCGCATTATTTTCGTTTTTGATCCTTTCACATGATCCTGTAGTACGTAATAAGGTCTCTTCTACGTACTATCAAACCGTGCTTTCTTCTTGGTTGAAAGTCATTTAATTGATCATATATGTAACTTTGTTTATAATTAAACATAGATCATCAATTGCATTGGGAATATTTTAGAGAGTAAACAGCCGACCAAGAGTAGGTTCCCATGTGAAAGATAGCGATTTCTTTGGAATAATTTGAGATCATCCCATCACCTAAGCATTGGGTCTCTTAAATAAAATCGAAACACTAATGCAAGTGGTACTATAAATGTCAACGGTTTTGTTTTAATAACTTAGTTTAATGAACCCTAATTTGTTCCTTATCAACAACTTGTTCTCTCATGTCATCAGTTGCAATCTTTTTTCCTTTGGGACAAAAACCATTTGATTTGAGAACATTGTTTCAACCCCTTTTGACATTGTATCCTTTAAGAAACCATAGATTACGATCCATGTTGTTATTGTCCTTGTAAAAGGTCAAAATTATTCTATAAGAAAGGGTGGTGCTTGGGAAATAATTTAGTTAGGGCAAAACACATTAATTGTTTCATAAATTAACTTTTTTTGCTAAAACATTTATTAAATTGTTTTTTTAATCATAGTTCTTCACTAAAATATTTAATGAGATCGTTTTGAATTGACCAAATTTTAGTAGGATCGGACTTTCTATAAACTTTTTAAATTTCAAGTTGAAATCGGGCTTAAACTTTTAGCCCTTTTGAAAATTTTAAATGAAGATAATATCGTTTCGGGTTAATTAACATTATTTTTAAATTTTAATTAACAATAATTACATTTAAACTGAGTCCAATTGTAAATTTGTAATTAGCTAGGCTTAGCACGAACATATTAAACTAAAGAGCGGATTGCTCATGACATTGATTCCTACATATATGGAAGTACTAAAATACACGTAGCAACAATATTGTAATATTTATTATGAATCAATCATAAATAGATTACTTGGATTGATGTCCAAAATTTGAAGCTTAATTAATAATAGTATAATATATACAATTGATTATTATGTTATTATGTATTTATATATGTTGCCACTTTTTCGTTCCTATAATGGTAAATTCAAAATTATTATTTTTCGTGTATTAAATAAATTATTGAGTCTATGTACAAAACAATTCGTTAATTATATGTTAATAATTTATTTAATCTCTCTCAATTCATTATCCTCCGAATTAGTAAAGTAAAGCACAATCTGTACAAGTATCAATGAGAATGTGTGAGACATATGATAACTTGTACAGTCTGCTTCTTCTAAATTATGAAAGTTATCAACAGAAATATTCATATTCTTTCTCTCAAAATGGTATAAGAACAATGCTTATGTTTTTCTAAACTGTTTACTAAATCAACTTGCATAGAGAAATGGACAAGGAAATTTCTAGGAATGATTTCAGGAATCATACAAAGATGATAATATGTAATCATTGAGACTCAGCCGACTAGTCTTCATATTGGATTAAGCTTCTGTTGGGTTGGGCCTTTTAGGCCTAAACAAGGGTCTGTTCTAAGCTCCGTACATTTTTACAAGGTCACCTCGTAATCCTAAGTAGAGATTCAAGATATTATTTTCACTGTTTTTAAAAATAAATTGATTCAGTAAATAAAAATTTTAAATTATCTATTTTTTAATTTAATTTTAGCTTTTTCGGTTTGATTTAAATTAATAATTTTTATTATTAAAAACTGATCAATTTATTTATTAATTAATTAATTTGTGTAAACTAATCAAAATTTTAAAATTAAAATAAACAAAATAATTTTCATTTAATAGTCTTTTCTAAATTAAATTTTAAAATTTGATATATTTTTCTTCAATAATTTTTTTATTTCTTTTTATTTAATTTTTAGTCGATTTTATAAAGGTCCAATATCCCTCAAATCTTTTAAATATTAAAATCTTTTGTTCTACTAATTTAATTTTCCGTTCAGTTTTGAAAGCATTTATTATTGTACTCTGTCGAGCCATATGGTTTCGTTGAAGACTAAATTTCTCGAATATTAAGAATATGAATGTTCAAACAACCACTTAAATTAAATTTATATTATAAAATGCGTAATTTAAAATTAACTACATATATTAAATTATTTACATAATATTTATAGTAGATAATTTATAAATAAGTTTATAAAAGATAAAAATATTTAATATTTAAATGAGGATTCAGGTAGTGGAAAACAACCGAGCCAAGCAAAGACTCGCCAAATTTTAATTTTTAAATTTCAAATTTTGCGAGAATTTCAGCATATAAATATACGTAGTAAGAATTAATGTTGGACATTTGACCGGTTCTGGTTGAACTCTAGACTATTCTCCATTTGAACTCTTCTCTCTGAAAGCCTTCCATCTCCTCTATCCGTCGTAACCTCTCCAACTCTATCCGTCGGTGATCTCAGATCAGGTTCGTTACGGTGTATTATTCTCTAATGTAGGTTGAAATAAGCCGATTCTTTCTTTATCTGATCCCGTTGTGTGAAATGGACTTAGCAATAGCCGGTGATATCTTCTAATTTGGATATGGAACATATGATTCAGTTTAAAAGCCAGAGCCTATTGAGTTTATTTAACCAAAAAGAATTAGTATTATGAAGTTGAAATGACTTTGCTTTCTTTCTGTATTTTTCCATGTTAGTTTTCGTTGTTTTTGAATTGACGTGAGTTATTCTGGTTTGTGCTGCAATTCAGATAGCTTCACTAACAAGGTTTTAAGTTTGCGGTGGATTTAATTTTGGTTGTTTTCTACTAGCGTTTCCGACGTTTGTCTAAGCATTCTTGTGTGACTGTTGCTTTGCACTTGTCCAGAGTGCGTAGAGATAAAGCTTCCTCCTACACTAGTAGCTAGGCTTTTAGGATGTATTTTGATTGAGGAGATTCGAACATCTGGATGAAGATTAGAAATTATTAAATAATTTATGATCAAACGTTTAAGGAGTAAACGATCGGAAATTGAATGATTTGAATAGAGTTTTGGATCTTCATTGTTCTATAGTCTGACTCCTTAGGTCCCTCCGAATTTATTATCTGTCATTAGTGAAGTCAGAACAAATGATCACCTACTGTGAAGATTGTATGGATTGATGTGAAAGTGGAATAACTGACCGGTAGACAATTGGGAATTGAATTATTTGAATAGAGTTTTGGATCTTCAATGTTTTATAGTCGATTTGTTAGGTCCATCCAAATTCAATATGTAGATCATTAGTAGAGTCGGATCAAATGATCACCAATTGTTTTATCTTCTTATTGATAACACCAATTGTTTTATCTTCTTATTGATAACGTTGCTTCAGGCATCCTTTCTGAAGATGGCTTTATCGGGTTGGGCTAAGCAATTTTAGTAATTTGGCTGCCTTGACTTTCAGAAGATTTATAAATAGTTCAATGATTTTATATTTTTCCAAAGAATTATGGATTTATCTTTAATGACTATTCCTGATTACAACAGTTTAGGTTTATTCTGATACACTGGTATTAGAGAGGAAAATAATTTGATTTGTTATGAAAATTGTGTTTGGCATCAACGAAAATAACTGTGAGTATTTATATTATTTTATTAAAAATTAATAAAATAATATAAATCTATTCAATGAATAAAGAATGAATTTATTAAAACCATGTAATTCTAATTAAAACTCAATCTGATTTCAGGTGGTTAAATTTAATTAAAAAATAAAATTTGAATTAAGGGAATGCGAGAAACTTGCTGGGTAAGATATCTTCGTCATCAATCATCATTCCAACTTTTGAGTGTATTTACAGATCGATGAGCATGTAAACCATGGATATCGCGGTTACGGTTTCACTAAGCGTTTTACCAAGGGTAACAGAAGCAGCAGTTGAAGTTGGTACTTCAGCAAGCTTCCTTCATCGCTCAACATGTTCCTTTCGCTGAGTGCATAAATTGTAGGTATGGCGAAACTTGGGCACAAGGTTGCGTTTAGGTTTAGGACTGCGACGAATTAGTTTGATGAAATAACATCCTTCTCACTTTAATTTTTGCTTAATTAAACTTTCGAGCTAAAGTGATTAAAGAAAAGATTGAATTAAACTTGAATTTAACTCATTATTAACTTTAATTATTTGAGCATTAATTGAATAAGAGCTGGGTATGTGCCCAATTATATCTAAATGATTAAGTTCTAAAATTTTAAAGTATGTTTTTCGTTGTTCCCATTTTTGGTTATTTTGATTTAATTTATTTTAGTGGTCTGTTTTCTTTTCCAGTATATTATTTAATAAATATATTTAAAACATAATATTAAATATTTTTTCAATTAATTAGTTTGTAAGATATTAAATAAAATTAGTTTCTTAATAAATTTATGAAATTTATTCATATTTAAAATTTTCTTCGTAATTTTATTTTCAGAATTAATTAATTTGTTTGATTAAAATAGTTCATGCTAAGAATAAGTTTTCAATTGATTTGATATTATTTTATTGTAAACGAATATTTAAGTTGATAAATATTTATTAACATCCGATATCACTTCTCCACAAACATGATTATCGGTTGTCCTATTCTCCGTATTAAATTCGTGCGGCTTGAAAGGCCCAAAACAAAAATGATTCAAATAAGCCTCAACTTATTACGGTCTTCAGCAAACATGTACGAGTAGGATGTATCCATTTGATCTTTGATGCTTTCTTAGTTCTAGGTGTGAATTTGTTCAGTACAACGTAATTGGTATGTATAAATTGTATAAACTAGACCAAACTTGATTCTATTGAAAACGTCCGACACAAATTTAGTTGAAATTTATTATTTATTTGTTTAAACTGATGATATTAAAATTAAAAAATATTGAACATTAAGAAAATCATGACTCTTTCGTTTTCACTTTTATTTTTTATGTAATATTTGATTCTTACTCATGATTATGATCTTTATATTTTAAACAAAAACTTGTCTAATAGTTATTTTTTAATATAGTTTAACATTTATTTTAATAATTAATTGCATAGTTATTTATTCTTATGAAAAATTATATTATGTAAATAAATTATTTACCAGTTTTATGTGATATAAATGTTTGAAATTAAGTGTTATTTGTTTCCTGATTCTTTCTTTTAAATAACCTTTAAAATTTTTAATAAAAATTAAGATTAACGTTAACATAATTTTTTAAATAATTATAAAGTAATATAGCAATGAAAATTTTAATATCTGTTTCCTATTAAAAATCATTAGTAAAATATGATTATTTAAAAACTTATTTACAATTATATAAATTGTTAATACTATTATTTATTAGCAAAAATATGTCAATTATGATTGTAATTATATTTTCATTAATAGTAAGGAAAGTATAACTACATTGTTATTGGATATTAAACATTTATTTGCAACATACAGATGAAATAAAATGAATCATTCTCTTAATTGCTTATGTTGTTGTATTCAATAGCATACACATTAAATGGATCAAATATGAAGGTCTTTTCCTTAAAAAGTTTTGGAATTTAGTCTGAATTGAAAAAGAATTAGAGAAAATTAGGCTAACAAATCACATTCTGCTCAGGTCGATAAAATTTAAATAATCATACTATGTAATAACTATAATACTAAAAAATATGTTCCAATGCATAGCATATTTTCAGTAGGATTAACAAGCTGTTTAAGTAACTTTTTTTATGCCGAGACAATTTGTTAATGTTGTATGCAACTATAGATAGAGCTGTAATCTTTAATTCTTCAAATATGTCCAAACTTAAACACATATGGTGAGTAAAATCGATGTTAAAAAAAATAAAGATGAAAATGCAAAACAATTGATTTGAAGAATGATTAACAGTGCAGATGAATCCTCCATCTTAGACAATATCCTTTTCTATGTCAACAAATTAAAGCTAATCATAGACAAGTTTAAATGTTTTATTTTGAGTGGAAGGTCACATTCCTGGATTAAGTAATCATTTGTTTAATCCAGACAAGGTGGAATGAAAAAGTAGCCATTGTTTTAATAAAACGACCTTAACTTTCATTTAATGTTAACTCGCATTCATTTTTTGCTTTCCTGGTAACTCCGTTTTGATTACGGTCAATTTCAACTAAACACAAGAATTGATACTGCCCAACAGGATGATTCTCATTACCTTCAAAGAGTATAATGCTTGAAGAAATTCCAGCTTCCAGCAACATCAAAGAGCTTCAAAGCTACAAAAGCAAATCTTCCCACCCCGGTTTCACCGTAAGAAGGAACCAACTAAACATCTATTAGGCACAATCACCTGGCATGAGAAATTTTAAATTTTCCATCAGTCTCACATCGTTTACAACGTAGAACTTTTGGAGATTGGTGGGCAAGAGCAATCCTCTACATATTAGTTCTGCCTATTCTAAGCAAACTCCATTCCATGATACATCACCCTAGCAACTCATGGCATTTCAGTAGGGCTCTACACCAGCAAATTAGTGAACAATTATGGAATTGAAGAACTTAAAGTAAGCAACAGAAAAACATCAGGACAATATAACACTACGGTGGTGTTTAATTTCCCTCCTCATAAAATGCAGATTAAGGTCATGTGTACTTTGCTTTCCATTCTTTCCAAAGGAGTAACACCCACTGTTTTCATATTAAAAATAATATGATCAAACAGAAAATTTGAAGATTGTAGAAAATCAAAGAAAGAACTTAAGAGCTCAAACCAAGATCATGATTCTTTCTAGTCGATACTTCTATACAGGATTGTACAATGTTCATGACCACGCTATGAATGTTAAGGGACAACATGTGACTGGCTGGTGTATGATTTTACTATTTAGATAATTATCTAGTGATGTTTCGAGTTTTTATGCACTCTTATCTCTTAAATCTTTGTGGAAGTATTTTAACATCAAATTAGTGACAGAGGATAAAAGTGAAGCATAGAATTAGTGATTCTAAGAGCTTCAGAATGAGATCGACAGAAAAAACATTATATACTTTTGAGTTGCAGATTCGCATCCTTTTATTTAGCGTGAAAAGGAAAAAACATAAGAGATCTCCCAGTTCGCAGATAATCTTCCCGCCAGTCATTTGTAGGGTGAAAAACTTTGAATCTTTGATTAGCACAAGGCACAGAAAAAGGCATAAATATGCGTTAAATTAAATTAAACTGTTCAATATTATGCATAAATAAATATATACCAGAAATGCTACAAAAATTTCATCTGAATCCACACCTAATGCCATTGTTTTACTGCGTACAGTTGACATCAGAGGAGAGATCATGCTGCCAGTAAGGATCCAGTAGTTCTACTGTTGTCGATACTTGCAAATCTGCGAACAACTCATACTCATAGTAAATAAACCGATTAGAGTGTTGAATAACAATATAAAGCAGTTCTTACTCAATATCGTGGTTGAACCTAGAAAATCAGGTCGATCTGATAAACTCATAACTCGCTCCATTGTTTAAACAGCAAACAACAGACTAGAACAGGTTCCTCAAATCAATGATCAGGTTTACAGACTAAGGAAGCGAAGTTTGTAGTGAAACATACCATCGATCGGATCTTGTCAACTGAAGAAGAACCGCACGCGTCGATTTGAAAAGAAGTCAGCCTGAAGTGACTTCACGAGCTTTCACTCTTGCAAGAAGTAGGGCAGCAGGTAATGCCTCCTTGTTCTCGTCGCCGCCGTCCGTAACCGTCCATTCCTCCATCCTTGGCGATTCATCTTCTCTTCGCGCCATTTCTCTTTCAAACCATGACTGGAAATCGTGGTTTGAGATTTCCCGCGCGTTTTATAATATTTCGTAAGATCTGGAAGATGTTTTAATTTAAAATTAAAAGCACCTATATATTATACATACACCCAACTGAAACGGAGATTGCGCTACGAACGCATAAGTTATGAAGTGCTTGTTCAAATATAATATTCCTAATTTACCCTTTTTCTTTTTTACTTTTTTCTTAGGGAATGTGTTTACTGTTTAGCATAGGGGATGTAAAATCAAATACAAACGGGTCCATATTGCTCCGCATGCATCCACGAATTTATTATTTTAATCATAATATTTCGAACAGAGAAGATAACGAAAGGAATGACATTACAATCAACAGAGTCGACTTCAGATGATTAGATGAAGCTGAAAGCAGGAAAAAAAAATTCTGTTGTCGGTTCTTGAACCCGGGTCTTTTGGGTGAGAGCGAAATATCCTGACCAACTAGACTACAACGAAATGGGCAGTAACGGAAGGGAATCCTCCGGCCTTTTCTCCTGACACTATTCTGGCTCCTTTCTATTTGAGTCATTCACTTAAGTGGAACCTATCTGAATGGATGACTCAGATGAGAGAAGGCCAGAATAGAGTAAGGGGAAGGGAGACAGAGAATTTGACCCAATTTTAAGGCTATAAAATCAATAGGTAACAGCTTCAATTAAAGGTATACCCATTTAAAAATAAATGGCAATACCAATTAGGAATTTGGATCCTAACATCCTACAATTTATGAATAACTTAATCTAATGATTTTTTTAGGACAAAAATATAAACCTCTTATTTAATATTTTAATTTAAGAATCTTTAGAAAATCTGATACTTTAAATCCGCAGGAATCAGTTGCACCCACACATCCAAGAAGGGAGCATCGTGTGCCACTACGTTACAGAGATTAGTTCGTGATAATTAGTTATTTTTATTTCTGTTATTTCTTTAAAATACATGTAAAACGTGTTCGGCATATTGAGGTATGACTGTCTATTTATAGACAACGTCTCTATCAATACAAGGCATCTTACATTAGTCAAAAGTTATCTTCTCCAGTTATATCGCTAACAAATTCTAAGCTGCGATTACGTTAAGTTCTGTTACTACAAACTTTGTTATCAAAATCTCCTAATTTATAAAATTTTCAAAAAATTCTTTCTACTTTTTATTTTTTCAAAAAAAATCCTTAGTTCATAATTCAATTAAAATAATAAGAATAAAATATATGGAACATGAACATCATATCATACTTGTCCCAATCAAATACTCCTGATGATTTAATACAACTTTTAATTTCAAACTTAATTAACTAAATTTGACCTAAATTAATATTTTATTATAATTACTTTGTCAATTTAATTCGAATGTAATTAGTTTATGTTGAGTTTAAGAACTCAGTTCATTTTTTATATCAATTACATTTAATTAGTTTATTTCTAATATCATGCAGATGTAGCATTTGATTAATTTATCTTTAATATTCATACTACAAGTGTTCTATAATTATTTTTTAAGTAAAGTGTAAGAGAAATAGTTTTATTTAGATAACAGAAAATTATAAAAATTTTTAAAACTACGAAATAAATCTACGTCTTTTATCCTTTTTCTATGACAAATTTTGCTCGGACCATTATCATGATTTGTGGTAATTGTAGATGTGATACAACTCATGTTTAGTAGTTTAAATTCTTAAATTAGATACTTGTTCGTATTTCATGAATTGAACATACTAAGTTGAGAAACATCCAATTTGACTAGCATCTTGAAATGGAATAACCGATACAGGATGAAAAAAAAAAGTGACGGAGAATGAGGGAGAAGAAAAACAATGGTGATCAATATTTGAACTACTTGATCAATGTGATAAGAAGAGATTAATTAAGCTCCTTAGGTATTATATAGCATCCAATTACTACAAATTTCCCGCGGCTGTGTTGGTGGGTGGTCAGTACTCTCACTTAGAAACAGAGGGTGATGATAAAGCATCAGTACATGGGATAGAGCCAAGCGCTGGAGATCCATGTCTGTGAAGAAGTTCTCGAGCCAATGCTTGGAGATCACCGCCGCTGGTGGCCGGCGACGAACTGATGATGCCACCAAATTGACGTGGGTCCACTTGCCGCTGTTGCATGGGCCATGAAGGTTGCACAATCGGGTCAAAAAGCGACGACAAGTCGTACCTGGCAGGGACGGAAGTGGCCGGTGGAAGGTCAGCTATGGAGAGCGGAGGCGGAGTCAACAGTGCCGACGGTGGTGGTGGAGGCGGCGATGGAAGCTCTAGGGTCGCCAGATGAGCTTGCAAGTACGAGAGTTCTGCCTGTAAATTCACCACCTGTAATTTCATGAATACACATTCGTATCATTCAAGTGGATTATTTATTTAAAATTTTAAAATTCAGTGATAAATTTAATGAAATTGGTCAACATAAAATATATATATACATTACTTTTTTTTTTCCGGGAAAATTTAAGTACTGAGACCCTAATTGAGTACTAAAGAAGGCAACTCAAAACAAACTTACCAAGCTAGGGAAAGAAGACAATTTGTGTCAAAGGAGACAATAGTTTAAACCATGGAACAATCAAATAGATCTATCTAACATATGAGACAAGTAATATGAGGCTTATCAGTCTTCGTTTATACTAAATATATATAGGATGCTTCAAAAAATGTGCATTAGAACATGGCGTTGCGAACAATTCAAGATTTCTTTTGACGAAGGAATTACGATTGAACATAATTCTTCAGCATTATTGTCATTGGAATACGAGATGAGTGGAGAGTAGTTGTTGAAATTGGATCTATCGATGACTAAGTATGAACATTAAAATGTTGCAAATCAATGCATACTCTTCATTTTTATATTTTATACTCCCTCCGATTTATAATAAAAGTCGTTTTAGAAAAATACACGCTTATTAAGAAAGTTAATGAAATTATAGATATACCCTTATTAATACTCCATAAAATTAGCATGTGAGAGAAATTACATATTAAACTACCTTGAAATTATGATCTGTATAATTAAGATGAGAGATAAATGAAAAGTTAATTTTAGAAGAAAAATTATAAACATGCATACAAAATTAAGAATGACACTTATTTTGAATAATTAAAATGTATCTAAAACGACTCTTATTATAAATCGGAGGGAGTATAAGAGTAGAATTTGCTCATTAAGAAGTCTATATTAGATATGGTAACTGAAATAGCAAAGTCTGCAAAGAAGGTATAGAGTTACGAAGCTAAAAGTCATAATTAAAGTTGAAGTAAATCTCTTGAAACCGTAATAAATAATGGCTATAGGACCTAATCAAATTGTGCATTAAAAATAAAAAAAGATGATCCGCCTAGCTTTCAATGAATTAATCTACAGGCTATGTCCAGCTGCAATGATGATTGTATTAAACCCTTTTACATTCCTAGGCTCTCGATACGAAATCCATTTAGTTATATTAAGTACTTGACCGTAAAAACAAAAGTATTGCCTCCAACAACAGGAAAACCGACCATCTCCTTAATATCTGCAAATTCCACAGATTTGCACAGAAAAAATAGTACAAACTTTGGACTTGGAACACTCTATGGCCATCCTCGTAACCGCCAAGTATTCGAGAGTTGTTAATGGTAATGATCTCTTGGTTTCAGTAAAAGCACCAAATCATCCCTCTAAGCACTAAAAACAAAGAACCCGAGTCGTATTCTCACTGTAACAAGCTATACGAGTACATTCTATCTAAATAAGAACAACAAGGAAGCATTGGATCTGTCCGTAAATAAAGGGCACAACGACAAGTGGCCAATACCCTTTTGTTTCCGTTGCTCAGTGAACCAGATGAAGGTTAAAAAACTAAAATTGGAAAACTTGATCAGAGAAAAGTGAAATGCGAAGGGTGATGTCACCTACAACAGCTAATCACACTAACTTCTGCGAAGAGAATAATTAACCACAGACAGAAAGGGAAAGTTGAGAGGTAAGCAAAATCCAAAAACGCACTCAATTATCACCTCAAGGTGACAAGATAAGACTTTGCAAAAGCTAGAAGAGGAACGAGGTGTTTGATTGTTACCTGCTGTTGAAGAGCGAAGATATGAGCTACACAACCATAAACTGGATCTCTTAGACGAGCCTGAGCCTCGTAGCAGATAGTAACAACCGCATCAGGGCGTTTGTGGAGAGGAATGTTTAAGAGAAGCTTTGAAACGTTACTTGCACCAAACACCTTGTGCACCGCAGCAAAATGAGCCGCACCTTGTTCAGAATCGAAATAAGGAGCAAATATGCACCCTGGTACACACTTTCTCCTCAAAAACTTGCACGCACCACATGGACCGCCACCGCCACCGCTGCTATTACTCCCCCCACCGCCGCCGCCACTGCTACCAGAAGGACCCACCGAGGTACTCATGTCCTCTCTCGTGTTATAGAACAAAACCCAGAGTTAAGACATAGCTAGGGTTTCGTATGCTTGCTGGGGTAGAGTATACACTTGAAGCAGGTGGATGAGAGGTGAAGAGGGGTTGGTCTAGGGTTTGGTTTGGTGGGTGGTGATGGGTATTCTGTTTTTGGCTTGGTTTGTGGATATTTTTAATGTGGAGATACGATTTAATACGCTAGATGAAGTCTTTAAAGCCACGCTATAAAGCAAACCCCTCCACATTAAGCTGCTTGCGTGAAGCAAACATGCGATAAGCATAGTTTATATACTCCAAACTGTCCTTTTTTCTTAGAGAGGAAAAAAAAAAAAAAAAAGAAGCTTTCATGACATTAGCACTTTCTTGCTCTAGACTTGTATAAGTGTATGTGTATGTGTGTGATGTGTTATCTTTGAGCACAACTTTGCCCTTTAGCCATATCTGAAACTGGCTTATGAATGAAAAGAAGGGTTATTACAAGTTGAAACGTGTCATTGGGACTGTCTATATTTTTGCCACTGCGTGGTTTAAGCTGCGTAGAGGGCAAAAGACGCCAACTCTCTCTCTCTCTCTCTCTCAGAAAATGACTCAAACTTTTTCCCTTCCTTGTACTTATATATATAATAAGCATTTTCCCACGAAACAAACACCTTCTTGTGTTTGAGCATGACATCAATTGCCCACCGGCTTTCACAACTCCATCTTCCAAAATTGTATTTAGCGACTGGTAACATGTGGGTGTCATTTCTAAGGAGAGAATCCTTAACCTCAGAGACAATCCCTGGTTTGGGATTAAGATTGGACAGAAAATTTTAAAGGGGGTGATTATATAAATTGGGTTTTGTCTGATTTAAACCTTATTGTCGTATTTGCGAAACGACCATGTGTGTTAGGTTTATGCCACAATTAGTAAGGAAGCTTAGTTTCAACCTCACCTCAAGAGGAAGCAAAATGTATTTGTCATGATCAATTGCTTTAGAGTCCTTACAAAAGTTGTTTT
>JANITW010000010.1:26907322-26919743 GCA_027564335.1 Erythroxylum williamsii | reverse complement strand
AGAAATCCAGAAGTACAAGGAATTGTGCAACAAATGGAAGTTGATATGCAATTTGCACAGTCAAGGATAGTATATGGCTAATCCTTGTGGTTAAAAGCCCTTTGAGGGTCTCGCCAACATCATGAGTTCGAATCCCCAAAAGATAACGAGATGCAACCATGATGTTTGGTTCGTTAAATCTTACTTGTCATTGTCAAGGATCCTTTTGGGGGACTCGGTGGTCTCAGGGCCAGGTTTCGTGTCTTGACCGCCGGTAACATTGTCTCTTGATAAGAGTGAGTAGGGATAGAGCCCATAAGTATAATGGAAACACTACCCAAAGAACTTGTTCATTTATATCAACTTTGTCTATGTCTAGTTTACCTTCAAGTGTAAAGTGTGTGTTATCTAATCGTATAGAAAATTTTGTAGAAATTACTCATGTACCTGTAGAAAATCGTGTTTGTGAGTCTTCTTTACCTTTGTTGAGTCCGTACAATATATATTCTCATGATCGTTCTTAGACAAAAAGTATTCATAGTATTTTGTCTACATCTCGTCCTAAAGTCAAGAAAATTATCCAAAGTTCTAGATTGGAATAGTGTGGTCTCTGATCTACAACTGTAGAACAATACGTACAGCTTGAAATCCCTAAAAAGCTTATCTCTTTTTAGAGGGAGCACAATCATACACATCTTCTTGTTGGAGCTATACGCCTTGTTCTTGCACTTCATGGAAGAAAGGGAATAGCTACTATAGCTAGGATATCTCTTCTAGACATTGCTTACACAACGTACCAAAATGCTTTGATTGGTACCTTGATGACAATGCATAATATTGAAAGTGTCATTACGATGATAGCACCTGATTTCAACATCAGGTTGGATGATCCTACTTTGTCTGAACGTCTACAAGTTTAAATCCATATCACTGGAGCAGATCAAGATCATATAGCCATCATGGCTACTTTACATCACTAGATGATCTATCATCTACAGAATCATGCTTTGGACCTTAACTTTCCAAATTATACTTCGGATGCCCTTTACTTGGTTGCGGATCGTTCTGATGATTAGACTACTATTATCTAGATCCCGAAGTAACTACCAGCACAGGAGCTTGAAAAGTTGATGCCTACTGAATGGATCACCAATTACCAAAAGGTTTTCCACACGCCTCATCTACATTCTTTTAATACCACAACTCCTCCGATTCTTAAGACATTAAAAGATGGAACTGTGAAATCCATCTATGCAAAGTCCAATAAAGATACATTTGGACCATCTACATCTGGGGCTATATTTATGATCTAGCCCATATTTTCACATATGAAAGGTAAATCTGGTCTCCTATCCATTATTTTAAATCTAATGGAGATTCAATCTATGTCAGTCATCATTGTAGACATTTTGAATGGGATGTCGACCCATCTATGTACGAACTCGACTGTGAAGTCTGTCTCAATCCTAAATCAAATAGTGATGTTGATGAAAATATGCCAAAAGGAGAAGGAAGAAGAAAAAGACAAAACCTCATCGTATGCCTTCTCAACAGTATCATCCACACAAGGATGATCCAACTCTAGATGATTCCAGCAATTTTAAAGGTTTATAGATAGTAATATCCAAACCTAGATCTCTTTGAGAAATGCTAAAATCTTCTACCTGTCAATCTAAGCCAGCAGTTCTTGTTATGACTCTTACTCCTAGACCCTGCATGATGGGTAATCCATATAAGGAAGACTTTCCTTCTTTACATAGGAGTACCGATGAATCAACGAGGGTTGCCTATAACCCTTATATTCGAGCCACAGGAATCATTTCACAAGGAACACTTGTATTAAATCCTTCTGATGAAGTTCTTAACTGGAAAACATCAAATGTAATAGCACAAAATAAAGTTTTTAAAAAATTTATTCTAAGCTGGGTTCGAATCAGTCAACAGACCCATGCTACGCAACACAAAGTTGACGCAGTCTCTAAGTAGATCCAACAAATGTATCAGTCTTACAAAGCTCAAATTCAGTGACATAGTGTTGATCTTCAACATTACATTGCTACACATTATCTTGGACTTGACTTCGACACTAAAGTTAGAGAAATCCAGAAGTACAAGGAATTGTGCAACAAATGGAAGTTGATATGCAATTTGCACAGTCAAGGATAGTATATGGTTAATCCTCTTTGGTATTTCCAAATATTTAGCCAGCATACTCGTCTCCTATGTATCAGACGTATCCAAAAAAAGCTAACTATTCAAAGGTCTTCAAGTTCAATTACCCTTTGATTAGACAGTATATTCATCCTCAAAAAGCTCAAGAAAAAACCTAAAAGGTCAAAGCCAAAGCCAAAGCCTGACCGAGATCCTAAGCAACGAGTTTTTGAGACATCAAAGGTTCCTGAGCCATATCCTTCATATACTAAATTTGAACCAGTAAATCAGTGGAGTAAACCCTTACAAATCCATAAGCCTCCAACGTGAACAGACAAAGTTCATCGTAACTCTTGCGTCAACATAAACTGCAGAAGATTCTTATGCTCAATCAGATAATCCAGAAGCTTATTTTTAAGCCTTTGTCCCAACATTTGATGTCTCTACAACAATCTCTGAGTCATCATCTGAACAATTTCTGAACTGTCTTCTGATTCCTCAGTATAACTAGCTGATCTTTCAGAATTATCTCAAGTTCTAATGACTATGCCTAAACCTGCTGAAGTTGAACCAGAAATAAGTGAAACGGAATCCACAGGAACTGAACCTTTCAGACCTAAACTAGCACCACAAGAAACACTAGCTCAACCAGCTGCACAGGCTCAAACCAAGCCTACTTTAAGACCTTGGTTTACTTTTGATGATCTACCTCCAAAGAAATGGAGAGAGCGACTACATAAATTTGGAGCATAGATAGATCTACAAATGACTCGACTGAATAATTCTTTATTAAATATTTTGTCTGAGTTTACATCTCATTTCACTATTACTTTGTGAGAATGGTGCCAAAGTATTAATGATTATCAAAGACTTCAGTATATAAAAGTCACTACAGCCGAAGCTCTTCTTGGAATAATTCATAAGGAATTCATTGGTGACTTTCAGCTTATTGATGAGTAGATCCGTCGGGAATATTTTGTAATGAAATTTTGTTCACTTGACAAACGTAATATTTTGAAGCATTACCAACTTATGATAGAAAGGTACTATCTCTTGAATGAATGGAACGATGTTAATCTACGTTATAGTTTTATCTCATCCCTTTCAAATCAACTACAACTAGAGCTATAAAGGACCATAGTTTCTTTGTAAAGAGATATGGAAAATATATCTCTTGGAGGAATCGACCAGCTTGCTTTAGATTCTCTTGATAAGTTATGTGATCAACATACCTTATTCAAGAACAACATTAAGGGTGATTCAATTCTCAAACAAGCTTGCAAGAAGCCTTATCTTCAAATTAAGTGCAAAGATAAAAAGACTTGTGAGTGTCATAGCAAGCAGAAAGCTCATCTTCGACAAGTCTATTATAGAAGAAAGTTCTGCAGACAAATGAAAGGCTACAAGCCTTTAAAGAAAACATATGAGAGAAAGAATCGAAAGAAAATAAGAATGGTTAGCTTCTTCAAGAAATCCTCTCATTGTTAGAAAGTTAAACGATGTTTTCTCTGTGAACAACATGGACACTTTGCATGAACATGTCGTCATAAAACAAAAAAGTATGTCAAGTTGTTGAAGCAGATGTAATCAATTCTGCCTATTCATTCTCCCAACAACTTTGAAGATTTTATTGAAGAACAATCTTGTGAAGACGAGGACACAAAGTTTGTTGTTTCTGTCACAACCTCTGAAGATGAAGAATCCTCTGACTACTTTGCTTCTCTAGAGGATGATTCACTATACATGCTACAACATACCTGTATAAAATTAGATCATACACTATTTCAATGAGCATATGTCCAAATCCAACTCTTTCATCAGGATAAATACGATAAGCCCATTAAAGTTATTGGGTTTATGAATACTGGATCCAACTGTACGATCATGAAGCCTAATATCTTATCATCTGACATATGCATTTCACATGATGAATATTTTACTGTTATTGATGGTAACTCCTTCAAGATTGGGTTAATCACCAAAAGAAGAATCGGGATTCGATTCTTTCTACAGTGTACAGTTTGAACTAAAGTTGTTGGAAGCAATCTACCTGGCCCAGACATTTTCCTTGGTATAGATGTATACAGTAAAGCCTTACTTTTGCAGATCCTACCCACAGATTTCAAGTATCGATCATTTTTCAGTCCATACACTAAAATAAAGAATGCGTTTGAACTAACCCAAGTTCCTACTCTATATATTACTCTACGAGACTGTTAGAATATTGTCCTGAATCTCATGCACAGTTTTCTCACCCGTATCCTTTGTGAAAAAATGCTAACTTTTTCATAAGTCTACCTTTTAAGAAGAATGGGGATATAATCCCACAAAATCCATACATCCATGGATGAACGCTGATGATCTAAAGCTCACACAAGATGAGTGTGCAATCCTTTTGAAGTAAGGACTTATTGAGCCCACAAATTCGGATTGGGCTTGCCAAGCATTTTATGTCAATAAACGTTCAGAGCAAAAATGTGAAAAAAAAAGATATTAGTCATTGACTACAAGCCTCTAAATGCATTCCTGTAAGATGAAAAGTTTCCTCTTCCAAAGATCAGTACCTAGGTACTATTTCTCAAAGAAGTTGATATCTTGTCCAAGTTTAACCTTAAAGCAGGATTTTGGCAATGGGGCATTCACCTAATTGAAAGATACAAGACTGCATTATGCAGTCCCAACGCATAGTACCAATGGACTATTATGTCATTTAGGCTTAAAGTTGCCCCATCACTGTTTCAAAGAACAATGACCAAGATATATGAGTCTATCCTTTACAGTGCAATCATTTACATCGATGACATTTTTCTGTTCTCAAAGACCCATGACAAATATCAAGCTTTATTGAAACAATTCTTAGATTTTACTAAACAGCATAACATTGTGCTTTTAACCTCAAAAAACATCGTTGGAACTAAAGAAATTGAGTTTTTGGGTAAACATGTCAAAGATGGATTATACCAGCCTAGTCTATATATTACATAAGAGCTGTTACACTTTCCAGATGACCATCTCACTATGAAACAAATATAACAATTCCTCGTGATTGTTAATTACATCCGTGAGTTCATACCACACGTGGCAACTTACACTTCATCCTTATCCAACTTACTCAGACAGAATCTACCATAGCCTCAAGATACTTTTTCTCACTATAAATATCATCTTTCTCTTTAGCAAAGTAACGTTGCAACTCCTTTATCTTTTACACATTTTATTTTTCAAGGTATTATGGCTAGTCAATTCCTCTTTCCCTTCACACAGAAATCTTTTCCTTCTATAACTAGTATACCTACTAGTGTGTCTGAAGTTGCTTTACTTATCCATATAAGTTTGTTTTATTATTTGTATCAGTTTCTTAGTGAATATAACTCTCTTGGAAGTCCCACAATGTTCAATCTCAAAACACCTTACCTTAATGCGACTTTTCTCCATGATCATTTTTTCTGAAAACACATTACGATATCTTTGGGCACTCTCTATCCTTTATGCTTATGTTGTCACTATATCTCCTCTTCAACTCTATCAACATCTCTGTGACATAAATCATGGAAGCTCTTTGCTATGGAAATTTCTTGAATGGTTTCAACTACTAGATCAATGGAAGCAGCAATGCTCTCGTATAACTTCACAACATCGTTTATGGAAAGCTTTTGTTATATGACAATCTACTCAGTGCTTCTTCATCCTCCATTGTCCATATCGAGAAACACATACTGGTGTCCTTTACACAAAAGATCGTGTCTAATTTTATCATACATCATTATACTAGCCATAAAATCAAAATAGTGTGCTTCAATCTCTTCGAGACTTTCTTAAAAAGATAAATCACTTTCCTAATACACCAGTCATTTCCACCTTTATTGGACCATATCTCAGTGAATTTATTCCTGGTGAACCAGAAGCATCAAAAGTTGATATACCAGGTTCCAATAGTCCTTAGTATGACACAAAAAAATCGGTCTAAGATATTGCAGGACTTTCTTAGCCTTTTAACTCAGTCTTTCAGGATGTTTAGGACCCAAATGATGATAACTACAGTCCTAATGAAGATGAGTTAAATCAATTCCTGCACAAACTTCACACATGTGAGCTCAATCCTAGTAAACGACAAAATACTTATCAAGTTGATACTAATAACTCAAGTGATCCATACTCTCTATCCAATCTTCAATTGTGGCATGAACCAATTTGTGACAAATAATGCTTTGGATACCTTGAATCCTAACTGTCAAATAATGTGACTTGTCTTTTTAAGAGTTTGTTTTTGCTTTTGAGTCTTTTGATGAAAGAGAATCTTTGTGGCCCACAAATTACTAATCAAGATTTCATCTTATCATCGTACTATTTACTTTTGGAAAAGTAGTTTACTTTTTCAAAGTAGCTTTGTTAAAGGTGTGATGATTGCACTTTAAAGTTACTTTCTTTTTTAAAGTTATAATGAGTGTGTCTCTTAGGACATTTCTTGAATGGTCTCAACCACTAGATCAATGGAAACAACAGTGCTCTCTTATAATCTCACAACATCGTCTATGGAAAGCTTCTGCTAGACGATAATCTACTCATTGCTTCTTCATCCTCCATCGTCCATATCGAGAAACACATATTGGTGTCCTTTACACAAAACATTATGTCCAATTTTAACATACATCATTATACTGGCCACGACATCAAAATAATGTGCTTCAATCTCGTCGAGACTTTCTCAAAAAGATAAATCACTTTCATAATACACCAATCATTTTCAACTCTATTGGACCATATCTCAGTGAATTTATTCCTGGTGAACCAGAAGCACCAAAAGTTGATATACCATATTCCAATAGTCCTTAATCTGACACAAAAGAATCAGTCTCAAATATTGCAGGACCTTCTTAGCCTTTTAACTCAGTCCTTCAAGATGCTTAGGATCTAGATGATGATAACTATATTCCTAATGAAGATGAGTTAAATCAATTCATGCACAAACTTCACACATGTGAGCTCAGTCTTAGTAAACAACTAAAGACTTATCAAGTTGATACTGATAGCTTAAGTGATCCATACTCTCCGTCCAATCTTTAATCATGGCACGAACCAATTCGTGACAAATAATGCTCTGGATACGTTGAATCCTAACTCTCAAATAATGCGACTCGCCTTTTTAGGAGTTTGCTTTTGCTTTTGAGTCTTTTGATAAAAGAGAATCTTTGTGGCCCACAAACTACTAGTCAAGATTCCATCTTATCATCATACTGTTTACTTTTAAAAAAGTAGTTTGCTTTTTCAAAGAAAGTAGCTTTGTTAAAGGTGCTGTAAGATTAGAGTTTAACAAGGAAAGAGTTAAGGTACTGTTGCGACTATTGTTTCAAAAGGAGAAAGAGAGTTGTGAAGAGAGTAAGGTTCCTAAGAGAAAAGGTTAGAGTTGTGTGTGCTCGTGTAGAGAAGAGCCTTGTTGTCTCATCCAACATATCTGGAACTTACCAATAAGCACACAAGGTTCCCATATTTGTTCCACAATAGTCTGTCAGACACCTTGACTTTGGTTAGTTGATGGTCTTGTCTAAAGATTTGTTTTAGCCAGTATGATTGTCATACTTCCCTGTGTGCCCTTTGGGGTCCTTAGTTGGGAGCCCCCCAAAAGAATCCTTGAAGGGGAGTGAACACCAAATCCTAAATATAAACCCCCCCACCTCCCAATCTGCGACGTAGGTGGGGCCCACACACAAGCACTTTCCTATGAGCAACTCCCTTTAATGATTTAATGGCACATACACATAAACGAAATACTGCATCACTAATACTTCTGAGGTTAACATATAATTGGATTCTTTGTAACTTTAACATAATTTTAAATTATTTAAATTTTAAATTAATGTTACATAGTGAATAAATTTAAATTTTGATTAAGTGTTTAAATTTTAAAATATTGAATTTCTCAATTCAAAGATTATTTTTAAAATATATATTTTATCTGACCTAATTGTTAAAATTAATATCTGAAAGAATTATGTAAATTGTAATTTTACATTAACGTTATATGGTGAATAAGTTTAAATTCTGATTAAGTGTTTAAATTTTTTGAATATCTCAATTTAAAAGTTTTTAAATATTTTATTGATATAATTGATAAAATAATGTTCAAATTAATATTTGAAAAAGTATATGATTTGTTTTTTGTATAATTTTTTAACATCAAATAAGGGATTGTATTTCAAATAAATAATTATTAATATATTTATTTAAAAAATTTAAAACTATAATAACAAAGACGAAAAGTTATATAAACCTTTTAAATATCAAATATTCACAAATTATTAAAACAACCTCTTGACGTAAGGATTTATATATTAACTAAAAATTTAAAAAATTGACTTACGTCTCAAGTCTTGCAACATTAGCATATTATATAAAAACATTTAACGAAGTGCACAAAATCCTGCTCCGGCCCCCTCAACCCTTGCATTAGCGGAAAAAGAGAACAATTCAATTCAGTATGAAGGCAATTGGAGTGCCTCTAGTCCTGTCAGTTCTCTTCTTCCTGATCTCATTCTCAGTTTCCAGTCATCATCAAAACCTTCTTCTCTCTGTTTACGATTTCCTGATGAGGTCAAACTCAAAGCTAGGTCGTTTCGCTTTCTTTGTGGTGTTCATCTTTATCATTTTAATCATCTCGCTTGGTAGTGCCAAGACATCTGAAGCAGATTTTGAAGGATTCTTTTCTCAAACTTCTCTTCTTTACGAATCGATATCTAACACTACAACCATCGATATAGATGATAAATTCCAATGCAGCGACAACGTAGATGATAATGAACATCAGGGCTACGATGGGTCTGATGAAGATATTAATTCAGACGATATTGGTGGTGAAGAAGATGATGATGATGATGATGATGAGAATGGTACTGACAATGAACATCAGGGCTACGATGGGTCTGATGAAGATAATAATGAAGATATTAATTCAGATGATATTGGCAGTGAAGAAGATGATGATAATGATGATGGGAATGATACTGGCAATGAAATGGAGAAGAAAGCAGAGGAGTTTATTGCAAAGGTGAAGCAGAAATGGAGAGAAGAATTACTTACTGACAGGCTTCTCTGCATAACAGCTGCTTAATCCAACTTCATGGTAGAGAAGTCTCAAATTGTAATATTTGTAAATACTATATAAGTGTTCTCTCTTGTTCCTGCTCTATTTTCTTTTGTTCTTCTGTAAATTAGTTGATTTATAAGGAATCCTGTAAATTGAACAGTGGGTTGTATTGGTAGTGAAGAAGATGATGTTGATGATGAGAATGATAGTACTGATAATGAAATGGAGATAAGAGAGCGGAGGAATTTATTGCAAAGGTAAAGCAAAAATGGAGAGAGGGTGTTACTTACTGAGAGGCTTGTTCTCTGCATGTAACAACCGCTTAATCCAACATATACATATAAAAATACTAAATAATGTTCTCTTGTTCCTCTCTTTTGTTCTTTATGTAAATTACGTTTTGGATTTTTGCCATTTTGACTGTATATAATATTATTAATGTTTTAAAAAATTAAATCAAAAATTAAATTTTACGTTTTAAAAACTTGACCAAATATTTAAATAATAAAATAAAAAATTTAAAGTTTAAAAGATTCTAATAGTATCAGAATTTAAAAAATAATTAAAAGTGGTTTGGGTGGGACCTGCACCACCACACCTAGAGGTTTTGTCCCTTTTGGTCACTTCGGGTTCTAGATTAGCCCCCTCCCTCATGGGGAGTCGAACTTGTTACCTCAGGGTTTTGTTGGGTGCAAGACCCACGCCTAATTGATTTCAATGCTATGGTATATGACATTGTTTACACCTGTTAATCAAGAAAGCAAGTTCTTGCTGTGGCTCGTAAGCTCATGGACTTTTTCATCGATAAACCTCATGGGAGCTGCATCACATATTTCTAGCATATATACTATCTTATGGGTTTATTATGCAAAGAATTGTCTTGTATATCAAGCGTATGAATTTCTTGTGTTAATAGTAAGTTTGCATTAATCATATTGAAGTTGAAGTATTTATGTTTGAATTAATCACTTACAACTTATTTCAATATTATAGTACGTGGTATTGTTTACACCTGTGAATCAAAAAGCAAGTTTTTGCTGTGACTCCTAGACTTATTAAATTTTTCATTGATAAGCCTCACAAGAGCTATATCACGCATTTCTAATATATATATCATCTTAGGGGTTTTTTTTATGCTAACAACTGTCTTGACTATCAAACGTATGAATTTTTTTTGTTAATACTAGGTTTGCATTAATCACATTGAAGATGAAGTGTTTATATTTGAATTAATTGCCTACAATTTATTTCAATACTATGATATGTGACATTGTTTACACCTGTGAATTAAAAAAACTAGTTCTTGTTGTGACTCTTAGGCTCGTGAAATTTTTTATCAATAAGCTTCACGAGAGCTGCATCATAGGTTTTCAACCTATATATCGTCTTAGGGTTTTTTATGCAAACAACTGTATTGTCTATAAAACGTATGAATTTTTTCTGTTAATACTAAGTTTGCATTAATTACATCGAAGTTGAAATATTAATCAATTCAATTAATCACCTAGAAATTGATTTCAAAATTATGGTAAGTGTCATTATTTACGGTTGTGAATCAAGAAAACAAGCTCTCGCTATGACTCCTAGGCTTGGAGCATTTTTCATCGATAAGCCTTATGGGAGTTGCATTATGGGTTTCCAACCTATATACTATTATAGGGATTTATTATGCCTCAAACTATTTATAAGATCTCAAACTCATTCCACATAAAGTAAATGCTTATATAATGATACATTTACTCATCAATGTTTCAAACATAACCCAAACATACATAGTTAGGCTATTAAAGAAGAACATAAAAACTCATTAACGATTATAAGAATATTTTAAACATCAATACAAAATCAAGACCTCATTTGCATTAACTCAAAACTCAAACGCATCTATTTAACGTATTATTAAAGTAACACATACGGTAGATATTAGTTGGACGATTTACCTAGATGGGTAGACAACTACAGATTACAAATAAGAAGGATGAGCAATGTTCTTCAACACAAAATAGGGCCTGCGAAAAAAAATATTTCGTATTTGTTAACCAGTAGGAATGCACTACTATTTGAAATGGACTACAGTTGACATAAAAATTTGCTTCATATTCAAAAGTATGAAAGATAAATTAAAGACATCGTGAACATTAATTTAAGAATTTCCTTTTGTCTCTTTTCTTTCTATAGACATCATAATTAATTAACTTTTTCTGTAAGTTCTGTTCGATTTAGATTATTTGAAAACGGTTTCTCTAATAGCTAGGAATAAGACTGCGTATTATTAAACTTCCTTAAATCTTGCATATCAACATTATTGATTATTTTAAATAAAAAGTGAAAGATGGCATATATATATATATAAAGATGATCTAATAATTTTATACATTAAAGTTTTGGGAGAAAATAAATATTTTTTATATATGTATATAAATCATTCATCTTCCTAATTAAAGATCAATGTAAAAAAAGTTTAACATGCATCATAATTTTTTTTTACTAAAAAATGTGTAAATCCATCTTTTAAAAGTTCAAAATTACGAATTTACTCTTATTTAAAAACAAATAAATTCTTAAAATTATGATATTTATAAAGTTAATATTTGTTTATTAAATAATTTTTATCAACAGATAATCAAAAAAATAAATTGTTTATATAATAATAATAAGATCTTATTTATATAATAAAAATATAAGAGTTTGTTACTAAATTTAGTCTGGATAAAAATTATTACGTGTAAATATTAATATTAATAATGCCTTGTTTTGGTAGTGTAAGTTACGTACAAGAGATAGAAAACGTAAACGAGGCCTTGTGTGTGAACTTTAAAGAAGGAGATAGGTTAGGTCAGTGACTGACTAGGTTGACCGATTGCTGCGTTCACCGTCACGTGGCACTGATTCTCGTTACGTCACCTCGCGGTGAAGAAAGGGAAAGAAAAAGATGGGAGAGAGTCGTGCGTGACAGCTTTAAGAGAGTTATACGTGTCCGGTTCTTATTGGTAAGTGATATTATTATCTGACCCCGCCACCCCCTTAAAAGGTGGTCCATGACTCTCGTCCACGTATCAGAGGGATAGCCATGACCCCCACACGTGACCGTACAGAGAATTTGGTGTCGAGATGCGACTTCGTTACAACAAAAGAGAGCTACGGGGAAAAAATGGTCAATATAATTTGAAAATTATTTAGATTTAATTTAAATTAAAAAATTCAATATAG
>JANITW010000010.1:26882959-26894998 GCA_027564335.1 Erythroxylum williamsii | reverse complement strand
AGTTTGAAATGAAAGACCTAGGAGAATTGAAATATTTCCTAGGGATTGAAGTCTTAAGGTCGAAGAAAGGAATCTTGCTGAGCCAAAGGAAATATGTGTTAGACTTGTTGAAAGAAGTGGGAATGACAGCTTGCAAGCCAACTGATACGCCAAGTACAGAAAAAATCAAATTGACTCGAGATTGTGAGAGTACACAAGTAAACAAAGAAAGATACCAAAGATTAGTAGGAAGGTTGATGTATCTTGCACATACTCATCCTAACCTTGCCTATTCAATAAGTGTGGTCAGCCAGTACATACATGCACCATGTGAAGAACACCTTGAGGCTGTGATGAGAATCATAAAATACTTGAAGAACTCACCCGGAAAGGGAATTTTATTTTCAAAAACAAAAGATATGAAGGTTGAGTGTTATACTGATGCAGATTGGGTTGGATCAATTGATGATAGAAGGTCAACTGCTGGGTATTTAACATTTGTAGGTGGGAATTTAGTAACATGGCGGAGTAAGAAACAATCAGTAGTAGCAAGATCAAGTGCAGAAGCAGAATATAGAAGCTTGGCAGCAGGAGTATGCGAAATATTATGGGTAAAAAATCTTCTTGAAGAATTGGGAATTGATTTTGTTAAACCTATGAATTTGTATTGTGATAATAAAGCTGCGTGTGATATTGCTCATAATCCTGTACAACACGATCGCACAAAGCATGTTGAAGTTGATCGACATTTTATCAAGGAAAAAATCGAAAACGGAGAAGTTTCGGTTCCTCACGTCCGTTCAAGTGAGCAATTGGCGGATATTCTGACTAAAGCTGTAGCAGGTCCTGTGTTCCACAAGTTCTTGAAGAAGATAAGATTGGAAGACATTTTTTCTCCAACTTAGGGGGAGTGTTACAACCAAAAGAATAAAAGTTGGAGAAGATTACTCCATGATTATAATGATTAGGATTCGGATTGTAATTACTTATTTTGTGTCCTTATTTAGCCCATAATTATTGTAAATTTACTTTAACAAAACCTAAACCTCAAGTGTATATATATACACGAGGAAAAAGGAGGAGGAATATATATGAAAAGCATACTTTCATCCACTTACGCTTCAATAATTGCAAAGGAGAAGCAGAAATTAAGAGAGGAGTTACTGAGGCTTCTTCTCTGCATATAACAGCCGCTTAAACTTCAAGGAAGATGATATACGTATGTATGACACAATTGACGATGTCTTTGTAAAAATATTAAATAGTGTTTTCTATTGCATGGGCTGTTTTGTTTTGTTCTTATGTAAATTTTCTGAATCCTGTGAATTAAATAATGGATGATATTGTAAATTTAAATGGTTTTTGAGTATGTTTTAGATTTTGCCATTTTTGGTGTACATAATATTATTAATATTTTAAAAATCAAACTAGAAATTAAATAAGATATTTAAAGTTTAAATTTTGATTTTCATATGTTTTGAATTTGGTTGTATGTAATAATATATTATCACAATTTTAAATAAATTATTTTATAAATTAATAATTTAAAATTAATCGAGAATCCTTTAATTTTATATTGTTTAATCTTTTATTTAATTTATTTTAATAACTCTTTTTAGTAAAATATATTAGTTTATTAATTAAATGACTAGTTTTCATAAATTAACTAATTTTTATAAACCATAATAAACAAGTTAGTTTTTATTTAAGAGTCTCCTTCTCTAATTATGTATAAAGATAATGTTCTTCTTCAATCTTATTAAAAAATTTTAACTTTATTTAATTTTTAACATATATATTTTATAATAATTTAATACCAATTGAACCTTTAAAACTTAAAAATATAAGATTATTTGCATCTTTAGGAAGAAATCGTTATGAAGTTCCATTGGCATATAAGTGTTAAGGGTATTTTTTTAATATGGCAACCTACGTCAATAATGTTAACAGAAACACTAATATAAGGTTAAATTAAAAAAATTTAAAGCTTAAATATTTAATTTCCACTTTTTTAAGTTCAGGCTATAATTGTAAAATTAAGTAAAGTTTAAATTTTTTTAATTAACCTTAAGTAAAAGCAATATTTTTAGTAGACACATCACATCAATAAAATAAAATTTGACCCAATTTATAAAAAAATTTAAAAGGTTAGTTATTAAATTAAAAGCTTTTAAAAATTGACATTTATTTAAAAAATAAAAAGTTAAACACTGTTTAATTTGCCATCCAAAAAAATTAATAAACTTACAAATATCATTTCAATTGATTTGATCATATAATTTCGAGTAATTGACTCTTTAATATAGTATGTACAGAGCACATAGACTACAAAATATTATGCACTCAACAATTAATTATTAAATGTATATTGCAACTAATTAAGTTTCAGAATGTTGAGATACTGCAACTTGTAGTGTTAATATTTAATTATTTATCACTACAGTTACATTTCATATTGTTTATAAGTACGTTATAACATTTACAGAGTAACGGAAGATGCACAAAGGGATCAAATCTTTTGTACTTATAATCCTGTGTCTGTTTCACTCAATCTTATTCTTACAAATGTGTGAAGCTTAGAGAAATAGGTAGATAAGATTGTGTAGAATAGAATTGACACAGATTTACGAGTACAGAAGATTTTGTCCTTACTTAAAGTATACTACAACTTGTGCTGTATTAAAATTTAGAATTAATTATAAAAAATATCTAACTTTTGTTAATTTTGTAATTATAACTTTTACATTAAAAAGTGACAATAAATTATTCAAATTTTAATTTTTTAATTTTAACCCGATATTAATCTCTCTATTATATTTATTGACGTGATATGCCACGTGTCCAAAAACCATTATTATTAATACATGTCAACAGTGATTAACATAACAAATCCTAATTAATGACACGAAGTTGTTTTTTTAAATGACCTAATCCTCTTTCTCCTTCAGTTTACAAAGCGCTTGAGCAGTATGAAAAACAGCTCTCAGCAAAGAAAAACTCTTCTCTTTCGTTATCTTCATTCTCGTCTTGTTCGTTTTAACAATAATAACAATATTATGCAATCTTACTCAAAGACTATTTTTGTAATATTAAATTTGACTGACTATTTAATATTATCATTATCAAGAATAAGCGCCGTCAAGGCCAAAGCGGCTTCACCGTGATCTCTTTTCCGAATCTGAATTACTCGTCATGCATAAACGCCGACATTGGAGAATCGACATAAACAGACCCAGCGCTCTAAAAAGTCCAAAGCCGTACCAATCACCACGAGATTCTCCTCAAAGTCCAATTTCATTTCGGCCATCAACTGCCCGACCAACCCAGGAACATGCCAAGTTGTTCATCTGTAGATAGATTCTTTACACATCCTTCGCTTAGATAAGTTCCACTTTCATGTTATCTTATAATACAATGCTTTCCTGCAGCAGGATGATACCTAAAAATCAGTACATAGGTAATATTTTTCGAGGAAGCTGTTATATTGTTAATGTTTAATCTTAAAGTGCGTAAGCCTGCACCTAGACTTATCGTTGGGCCAAACCACTGCAGGCTGGATTAAGCTTAACATGGATGGAGCGGTCAAGTCCGATTCGAATACCGCTACAGCAAGGGGGGATCTTTTGAGATTGGCATGGGCAGTACTTCGGAGGATTTACCCAACACTTTAGCCCTTGCTCTCCCTTCATGGCTGAACTATGAGGAATTCACTCGGGCCTCAATTTAGCGTGGTCCCTTGAGTATCGGCGAGTCATCTTAGAAGTGGACTCATTGGACGTCATTAACATTCTTTCTGGCTCTAATACAGTTCTTGATAGCAATTCTTCATTGTTGGCAAGTCCCTGGCAATTAATCCAGCGCTCATGGGAAGTGCAGCTTCAACACATGTATATGGAAGGCAATCAATGCGTCGACCTTTTGGCCACCCTTACAGTTCAGAACAACCCTGGCATACACATATTCCAAGAGCCCCCTGTGTCGGTCCTGATGCTCATTCACAGTGACATGCAAGGAGCTCAATACCGGCGGATTTTGCATTAATTGTTGTTTTTGTTTTTAGTCTGTTGTAACAAAAAAAAAGTTTAATCTTAAAGCAGGTTTAGGTACATTGAACCTTTACCTTTTCGATTTAACGACCCAAATACATGTATCTGATGTTAACTTATATATATAGTTACTAAATAAAACTAGCAATAAACCATACCAAAGTCAATAAAAACAAATGTCTTAAAATTTCTGCGAAGCTTAGAATTCGACCTCATGCTCATCAGGTCCATAGACACATTTTGAAGTCTCCAAATGGCTTCAAAAGGACTTGGAATTGTAAGAACAAATTCAGCCCAATTTTTGATTCCACCATAACTTCATTCGACTCATTTGCAATTACTTGAACTTGTTCCATTGCTTGTGACTTTTCTTCAAATCCCATGGCTAGGACATCTTGAATAGCAAGCTTTGATGGCCCTCCATCACATCTGCTTAATCCAACTTCATGGTAGAGAAGTCTCAAACTGTAATCTTTGTAAATACTATGTAAGTGTGCTTTCTTGCGCTCCTGCTGTTTTCTTTTGTTCTTCTGTAAATTAGTTGATTTCTAAGGAAACCTGTAAATTGAATAGTGGATTGTATTGGTAGTGAAGAAGAAGATGATGATGATGAGAATGATACTGATAATGAAATGGAGAAGAGAGCGGAGGAATTTAATGCAAAGGTGAAGCAGAAATGGTGAGAGGTGTTACTTACTGAGAGGCTTCTTCTCTGCATATAACAACCGCTTAATCCAACTTCAAGGTATCTCTCTCTCTCTCTCTCTCTCTGTATCTATATATGACATATCTGGTGAAGTCTCAATTTGTCATCTTTATAAAAATCCTAAATAATGTTTTGTCTTGTTCCTGCTGTTCTCTTTTGTTCTTATGTAAATTATGTGATTTCTCAGGAATCCTGCAAATTGAATAACGGGTGATCTTGTAAATTTGAATGGTTTCTGCTATGTTTTGGATTTTGCCATTTTGACTGTATATAATATTATTAATATTTTAAAAAATCATATCAGAAATTAAATCTTATGTTTTAAAAACCTGACCGAAAATTAAACCAGCAAGACAGAAAGTTTAAGGTTTAAAAGATTTAACCGACATTAGGTCGTCATAAAATCAACTAAAGATTAAATAAAATTAAAAATTTTGAAATGTATTTAAAAGAAATTACCCTTATAGAAAATTTTGAACTTCAATTAAAAATTATTAAATAAAAATTAATTGTTTATTTTAGTTTATAAAAAATTATTAATTTATAAAAAATGACTGATTATTTAATAAATTGATTATTTTTAACAACAAAAATTACTAAAGTAAATTAAACCGGAAAATTAAAAACTGAACCAAATAATTGGACGACTCAATATTTTTAAGTGAAGCGGTTGAGTCAGTTGCATTTTTTAATCATTGATTAAATTAGTGAAATAAGATGTTTAAAATTTAAAATTTGATAGCTATAAAATCAATATATTTCAAATTTTGAGCATATGTAATAATATATTATTACAAATTTTAAATAAATTATTTGATAAATTAATAATTTAAATTTGAGTGAGAATCTTTTATTACAATGTCAAATCTTCACTCTTGAATTAGAAGATTCAAAGCTTGTTTCTCGACTTGAACGATTCTGTTGCACTTATTTCTACTAATTTTTTCTTTTTTAATATAAGCAAATTGATATTATTGGTAATGATTGAAAACTGGAATCAATTGGAGTAGTTCAATAGTAAAAATTTTGAATTGATCAAGTTTTTTATTTGGTTTATTTTAATACTTATTGTTGTTAAAAACTGACTAATTTATTAATTAAATACTAATTTTTGTAAAGTAACTAATTCTTATAAATTAGAATAAACAAGTTATTTTTTATTTAATAATATTTTTCTTTAATTATGAGTACGAATAACATTTGAGTTTGAGACCAGCCTGAGATCAATAAGTCAAAGGATAATATTTGAGTTTGAGATCAGCCTGATCTAGCCTAAGGTCAACAAGTCAAGTCTAAGTTGGATAGATCTTGGACCTGAATTTAGAAATATATACAAAGTTGTTTTTTTATCTTGTAATTTTAAAAAATAAAAATCAAGCTTCGATCAAGCTTGAGCATGTTGTGCCTAAGCCTAATCTACCTGGGGACCCAACAACTATAAGGAAAGCAATGACATTTTCTATTTTCTAATTTAGAGTGGGCTGAGTCAAGTTTGGGTTTAGGCTCATGGTTAAGCTTCGACATAAGCTTTAGGATTGGGCTTGGGCTTGGAATACCCTGATCCATTGTTATCCATAATTATGTGCAGAAATAATTTTTGAAAAATTGGGTCGAGATCTGATTCCAATTGTACCAGAATAATCACAAAATTTTTTTGTAACTTTTGATTTCTAAAAAATTAAGATCTATTTAATTCTATAAAATGATTAACACAAATCATAATAAATTAATTCGTACCTTATTCCGAAGGTTAATCTTTGTCTTATCGTATCCCTCGAATCGTTTCTAAAACAGATCCGTCTTAATCACCGTAGCCGCACAAGCGTTCGCCTTCTAATGATATCAACCGAATGAGTTGAGAGAACTTTATAACTCTTACAGAGAGGGTTTAACAAGAAGTGCTAGCTCCATAGAACTTAAGCTTATTTATAATAAAATTTGAACGTTTTAATAATTTAATTGAAATTAAATTCTAATTTTAATTAAACTTTAATTATAATTACAAATAATTCTAATTAAATACCAATTATGCCCATATAAAGTTCAATAACTCATATTGATCCTTATTTATTAAATATCTCACATTTAATTATAAAGTTTCTCAAACTTTACAATCAAGTCCAACTTAACTAAATTAATTTTGCTCTCTTCAAATTATTATATGTGTGAGACCCATTAGATTCTCAAATATGTTGGAAATAATTATAAAATCTAATTTTAATTGATAATTAAAATTAGATAAATTAAAATTTCTTTTAATTTATCTTTAATTCTTCAATTAAACAATTTATAATCATAAATCAAGATTGACGTCTAGCAACGCATCACGACTACCCAAATATTTATGAATATCAAAGTAGTTTTGACTAACCTTTCCGTGTATAATTTTTTTATTATAATTCAATCCTTTCATCATACAACGATTAGACATAGAGCATGAAATTAATGTCTACTCTATTTTGAGTCTAATGTTATTATTTCTTTGCCATTAGCTATCAATTCAATTAATGATATTTGTAAACTATTTACAAAATATCATTTCACCTTGGTCAAAAATTTCTTAAATTAATACTAATCAAGAACAATGAAACATTATCCCTAATTATTTAGGATGATGAATCATATATCTTGATCATTCAGTTATCTCCATACAGTTCATGCTACATTCAATAACTACTAATTAAACAACCTATGATTAAGTAGATCATAAATAGTATCAAAACATAGCAATCCTCATACAAGATAACTTTGATGACCTCTGATCAAAGAATCACTTATACAATCATTACAATGAGAATTCCATAGATATACAAGTAATGTTCCAAATAGATTTCTCATATCAGGCTTGTTCAGTGAACTTGTTCTTTAGCAAACACCCACACGTTTATTTAAGTATCTCTATACTTTAGTTTATAAGATCGACTATTTCGTTTATAAGGAAAAACAAAACGTGTGCTAGCCTGTTTACATTCTATTAATATTCAATCTTAATAGAACAATGATTAGGAACATTTAGGAATAATACATAAATGTGATATGAATCTCATAATTATAATCTTATTATAATTTCATTTACAATGTATAATTATCCTATGAACTTTATCATATACATCTAAACATATACAAGATAAAGAATGCCTTTAAATAACTTGTTACTAAATTGCAACCAAAGCGATTGACTGTAAGACATAAATTAACAATAATATCCTTCTTTAATCGTATTTATTTTTAAATTTTAATCAATATTTTTTATTTAATACCAGTTTAATAATAATTTAATTTAAAATTTAATTTTTTTCTTTTTTATTTAATTTTTGATCCAATTTTTTAAAATTTGATTACTTACATCTTTATAGGAAGAAATACAAATATGAGAAAGGAAAATTTGTTTAAATAGTTTAGTTGCAGGCAAAGAAATTTCTCATAACAATAGTCCCGAAGGTTAATTAGTAAGATATGATTTGAAGTCCCTCTTTTCTTTTCTAATCATAAATTAATCAATTATAAGTATAGTCATCAAACGGGATCTGCTGTAAATAATAAATTATCTCCATCTGTAAATTTTTAATTAAAAAAATATATCACTGACGTGAAACTTATTGTCACGCCTATAATTCCTTGCACATTTAAGGAGTATCGGGTAATACCTAAAAGTGAGATACTATTAATTCAATCATAATAAACAACCAAGCAACTTTTTTCAGTTCATACCTATTGATTAATTCCCAATCTCCCCCTTAGTAACTACTAAATTATATAAATTAGGTCAAAATATTATTTTTGTTGATATAACATATCCAATACATACTAGACAGATATCTATATATTATTTACATCAGTAAAAACAATTCTTTTAGTGGATACACCATATCAACAAAATAATCTTAACGCAATTTATATAAAATTTAAAATTTAGTTATTAAATTAAAAAAATTAAAAGATATACACCTTTTAATTTGCTATATAAAAAGAACTAAACTTACAAATATCATTTGAATTGATTTAATCATATGATTTTACGTAATTGACTTGTCAATATAGTATGTACAGAACACATAAAGAACGAAACATTATGCACTCAACAATTAATTATTAAATGTGTTTTGCAACGAATTAAATTGCAGAATATTGAGATATTACGACTTGCACTGTTAGTTATTAATTATTTATCACTACAATCACATTTTCGCGTTATCTATAAGTACGTTATAACATATACGGCCTATTGGCCAATGCACAAAGTATATTGCAACTTTAATAATTTATCACAACCATATTTCATATTATCCGTAATTACGTCACTTGACCATTGCCACTGCTATAAATGTTTAAGGAAACTGATTCTATGCCCAAACATGTTCGTCAACTTGGCTTATTGCAAATGATCTATGTAGTACCCAACAATTCACTGCAACTTAATGGGAAGTATCTAAATCTAAATTTGATTAGAGAACAGAGAAAACGAAAGGCTATGACCAATACCATTTTTGCACCCTTGGTGGTCAACTTTTTCTGCCTGTCAAGCTTTTTTATAATAAGTCTTTGATGTTTTAGTAATTTAATTGAAATTAAACATTGTTTTTAATTAAATTTTAATTAGAATTATAAATAATTCTAATTAAATACCAATTATTTTCAAATAAGATTTAATATGTTATATTGATCTTTATTTATTAAATCTCTCATATTTAATCATAAAGTTTCTCAAATTTTATAATCAAGTTCAACTTAATTAAATCAACTTTGCTCTTTCCAACCCATTCTATATGTCAGACCCATTAGGTTCCCAAATATGTTGGCAATGGTTATAAATTATAATTATAATTCATAATTAGAATTAGATAAATTAAAACTCCTTTTGATTTATCTTTAATTCTTCAATTAAACAATTTATAATCATAGATCAAGATTGACGTCTAGCAACGCATCACAACCACCCAAATATTTAGGAATGTCAAAGTGATTTTGACTAACTTTTCCGTGCATGATTTTTCCGTATAATTCAATCCTTTCATCACCAATGTTCCAATTAGACATAGAGCATGGAATTAATGTCTGCTTTATTTTGAGTTCAATTATATTAGTTCTTTTCCATTAGCTAATGATTCAATTAATGATATTTGTAAACTGTTTACAAAATATCATTCCACCTTGGCCAAAGATTTCTCGAATCAATATTAATCGAGAACAATGGAACATTCTCCCTAATTACTTTAGGGTAATGAATCCTATCTTGATCATTCAACTATCTCCATATAGTTCATACTACATCCAATGACTATCGCTTAAATGACCTTGATAAAATAGATCACGAGTAGTATCAAAACATAGCAGTCCCCATACAAGATAACTTTGATGACTTCAAGTCAAATGATCACTTATACAATCATCACAATGAAAATTTCATAGACATACAAGTAATGTTCCAAATAGATTTCTCATATCGGGTCTGTTCAGTGAATTTGTTCTTTAGCAAGCACTAATACGTTTGTTTAAGTATCTCTATACTTTATCCTATAAGATCGACTACTTCCTTCATAAGGAAAAACAAAACGTGTGCTAATCTTTTTACGTTTTATTAATGTCCAATTTTAATAGAACAATGATTAGGAACATTTTAGAAATAATACATAAATACAACATGAACCTCATAATTATAATCTCATTATAATTTCATTTGCAGTTTACAATTATTCTATGGACTTTATCATATACATCTAAGCATGTACAAGATAAAAAATGCCTTTTAAATAATTTGTCACTAAACTACAACCAAAACGATTGGTTGTATGGTATAAACCAACAATCTCCCACTTACACTAAGCCAATCGTTTAAGTATCTTATACCATATCAATATATGATGATTGTTATACTATTGGCTTAATGAGAGAATTCTACATGATTCTCTATAGTGAGCACTTGCTTAAGTTTTACAACTCCTATCTTAATTATCATCATAATTAAGAACATTTTCCTAAACACATTCTTAGATCTTTGATGAGACATTAGCTCCTTATACATGCCCAATTACTCTAATGTTTTGCAATACATTACTGTCTTAAACAATGCAAAGAAACTCTATCAAGTTCACTAAAGAACTTGTTGATCCAATTAATCATTTCCACTAAATGATAAATGTATTATGGTTCAATTAACAACCATTGCATCATTGGAATCTTTCCAATACTAAATGATATTGTTCTAAGTAAATAAACCTTAATTATGATTTACTTCTAAAGTTATATCCTTATCATCTTAAACTCTAATATCAACTCATACATAGAGTAATGGATATCTTTAATACTTCGTAAGTATCTGATATCTCAAATACTAAACATCTTTAGTACATTATCTATGCACTTGGACTTAAAATAAGTTAACAACGTCCAATCTATCTCTATAGATCTTATTCTCATAATTAAGTTATTACCTTTTCATATCCAACAAGAGTTGTTCTTAGACAATTATATATTCAACAATTGAAAGTTAGAACTATTGTTCTCTGTGAGTAATATGTCTCCACATACTCCCACTAAAGAGAACAACTATACTCCCACTAACCTTCTTGCAGATATGAAAAATTCACAATCATCTTCAAAACAAACTCTTTGAATTCATCATGAAAGTGAATCTTTCAATATTTCGTAGCCTTTCAACTATACATTAAATGTATCATTAAAGGCATGAGTTCCAATTAGATGTATAGTCATGAGATTCGAACCTTTCAAATTCCTTCTTACTCCCACTAGTTATCTTGAGAACTATTCTCCTATAAGTATATATTGAATCAAACAATCTGTTCAATAGGTTTGTAAGATTATATCCAACCTTTTGGATATCTCATAACCTTTTGTTACCCATTTTAGTTCTAAACTAAATGGATAATCTATGCTTCAGCTAAGCATCACATCTTTAAATCATTAACTTTGACTATTTCAAAGACTTAGCATTTCATATCTAATATGAAAACTTGCTAATTGATTTAACTGGAACTGTAGAAGGTAAGTCATTGTACCAGGCATTGCTATAAAAGAAATACTATGCATCATACAATATCTCATATTGTATTTTACTCCTTACATAAATCCATACACTTATGAATTTAATTGTGAAGGAATTCACTAAAGAATCTCATTCCCTAAAATAACCGAAAATTTAAAACTTACCACAACGATCTCATCGATGTGCTTCAGCATTCTCAATGCTTAATTTCTACTTAGATTTAAATAATTTGAACTTTTCAAAATTTTAAATCATCATTTTATTTAATACATATGACTATATCACATAAAGTCATTAGTAATAAA
>JANITW010000010.1:26841012-26852822 GCA_027564335.1 Erythroxylum williamsii | reverse complement strand
CAATTTATTTAATATATATATTTGTATTATTATTCAAAAGAGTATGAAGTCAAACTCATATTTAATGTAAAATCAATTTTCAATTTAATACGACTTTAATGTCAATCTCTAACAATTGGTTTGAATATTGAAATTCTAAATTTTAATTATAAATTATGAAAATTTATCTGTGAAATGATTCTCAATTAATATTTTGTTATTAAAATGTTTAATTCTCAATTAATGATTTGTTATTAAAATGTTTATGAAAAAGTTGCTTACTATTCGATCATTTCAGATCTCGGATATTTATAAATTGTTTGTAATTTTTTTTATATTAATTAAGTTATAATATATAATTTAATTAATGCTTTAAATATTTAAAACAAAGCATGCCGGTTCTTAAAAATTGTCTAAGTAATAGATTTAATTTTTAATTAAATACAAAGTTTGCCAATTCTTAAAAATTGTCTAAGTAATAGTTTTATTTTTGTTACACTTAATTTATAAAAATTAATTTAAATAAAATTATTAAAAATAAAAATATAAAATTTAATGTACAAATTTATCAATAAAAAAATGAAAAAAATGGAGTAGTATGGAACTAAAATTGTCATGACTTATGATGATTAGATCACATGGCCAGCGAGATAGAAAACTGAGTCTTTCAAGTACAGGGTTTATCATTGGGTACATTAGTAAGTTGGACTAAATGGAGGGGGAATCAAGATTAATACGAATGGAGCGGTAAAAATGGGATCCAACAATGTTTCAGTTGGCGATGTAATTAGGAACTGCCAAGGTCACTGATGTGTAAGCTTCTTACAGAATGTAGGAATAGGTGATCCTCTAGCTGCTGAACTCTGGGGACTACATTTAGGGCCCATGCTGATGTGGGAGCGGGGATATCGCTACGTGATAGTTGAAGTGGACTCGTTAGAAGTTATTAACATTTTCTCCTCTTTTATTAACGATATGTTTGACATTAATCTTTTGGTGACAGATATCCATGGGTTGATACTTCGAGCATGGGAGGTGCAGCTTAAACATACATATCGAGAAGGAAATCAGTGTGCAGATAGACTAGCTACTCTAGCCTCTTTAACAAGACCGGGTCTGCATATCGTTCAAGAGCCTCTGACGAGTGTTAAGGAAGTATCACACCAAGACACGAATGGAGCTCTTTACCGCAGAACCCTATATTAGTAGGGTGTTATGGTCGAGTGATAATTTCTTTTGGTTCTTTTTCTTTGTGAAAAAAAATTCATCAATACATCTAATTATTTATTTTTATAGATAATTTCGGTCCACTAAATAATATGATTTATTCCTTGCATAGGCCTAAATGTATGTAACTTGCAGACTTCTCTTTAAGGCCCAGTCCATCAAAATTATAAACTGCTAGACGTCGTCGTATGGGTTTGAACTGCAAATTTCTTTCTTGATGCCAAAGGCAGATCCAGAAGAAGCACAAAAAGGGGGGCGAAACTCGTTGGCTTAACTCTCTAGTTCTGTAGTTTCTTTGCCCTAATCCACAAGCTCTCATCTTCAACTTCTCTCATCTAATTCTTCTTCGTTCCACTATGACTAAGCAACAAGCCAACTGGTCTCCTTACGATTTCAATGGAGGGTAAGTTTCTCTCTTTTATCTGTTTCTCTCTTGCGTTGTTAACTGTATAATTTTTTATTGTAGAGGTGTTAATCGTGTTTTGATTGTTTCCTCAGAACTTGTGTTGCGATTGCGGGAGCTGATTATTGTGTAATCGCTGCCGATACTCGAATGTCCACCGGCTACAATATTCTCACCCGCGATTACTCTAAAATCTGTAAACTGTAATTTATCTATGCTCTTTCGCTCTTAACTGTCTTGTCCCTTATGGGTGTAATCATTTAAATGTGGCTTGTTATGCTGTTTAAATGTTCATTATGATCTATTGCGTCATCATTGATTGTGAATAATATGCTTCACAGCTCTAATTGATTAGTACGATCTGATTAGTTAGATAGTAAGGCAAATAATTCTTGTTCCGTGACTTCAAGTTCTATGTGATCTTCAGAGCGGACAAGGCTGTCTTGGCCTCTTCTGGTTTTCAAGCTGATGTGAAAGCCCTGCAGAAGGTGTTGTCGGCAAGGCACTTGGTGAGTCTTTGAGAAGTTGATATGATTGTTCTGTTTGCTTGTAGATCTACTAGCCAAGTGATGCAATCCTACCTCGTTTATGAACCTATTATAGGAAAAAGTGGAGAGCACCTGACAAAGAGATAGGCCGATTCCAGCTTTACCAATTGCTTGGTCTAACAATGGGCCCAAGATTGGCCTATACCAACTAGTGTGAATGACTTAAGGGGATTTTTTGAGATTGACGGGGTACTATTTACAGTGTTATTGCTTGACCAGCTGGAATTGGTGGTCTAACTCCTTGTCATATGCTCTTCACTTTTTCCTGTAATAGGTTTGCAGGGGAGGTGGAATTATATCACCAAGTGTTAAATTTAAGGTTGCTAAAACTTCATGGATATGAACTATGAGGATTTGCTACTACTTTATGTTCTATATTAGTATTGCTTTGCATACATGTATATTGCGCATGCATATCATATGACTAGTCGACAATTCTTACAATGTAAATCTGGTAGATGCATATGCTGTTGTGATGTTCAATGTTGGGGAATGTGCTGTTTTACTAAACTATTTGCTTTGGTCCATTTGATTTATGTTGGTATTTTTGTTTCAGATCTATCAACATCAGCACAACAAGCAGATGAGCTGCCCAGCTATGGGTCAACTACTCTCCAACACTCTTTACTATAAACGCTTCTTTCCTTATTATGCTTTCAATGTTTTGGGTGGCCTTGATAATGAAGGTATCTTAATTTAGTCAAGTGATAAATTTTAAGTCTCTCTCAGTTCATGTTAATAGCTTGGCGTTCTTGTTGAAAACTATAGGGAAGGGCTGTGTTTACACTTATGATGCTGTTGGGTCCTATGAGAGGGTTGGATACAGTACCCAGGGTTCTGGTTCCACACTTATAATGCCATTTCTGGATAACCAATTGAAGTCACCCAGTCCTCTCTTATTGCCTGCTCAGGTTTTTTCAGTTATATTTTGTTATTTGTTATGTGAATCTTCCTAAGATTTTCATTATTTTAAGGTTTAAACTAATAATTTGTGGTCTGTGTAGGATGCAGTAACTCCCCTTGCGGAACCAGAAGCAATTGATTTAGTTAAAACTGCTTTTGCATCAGCAACTGAGAGGGATATTTACACTGTAAGTTCCAATTAACTCTTCAGTCTTTGCACGAGGAAATCAGTTTCTCAGGCAACTTAGATTTGGCCTTTAAAATAGTATGTCCTGCACAAAGAAACCTTCCTGCACAAAGAAACCTGCAGAAAATGATGGATTGCTTGAACTTCGTGCAAAATAGATGAACCGACAGGGAGTATTTTAACTATATTACACCTTTTTAATCATCCTTCTTATCGTGTCATGTTTTTACGACAGGGAGACAAGCTTGAAATAGTTGTCCTAAATGCTGATGGCATCCGTAGAGAGTATGTGGAACTCAGGAAAGATTGATCAGGCAAAGGTCCATTACACTCTTCCTGGAAGCTGAAGTTCGCAATGGCACGGAATGCTTGCACTCAGTGCTGTATTGCTTGCTTCTGCTCTTTCAGCCCATTGGTCATAGTGTAATGAAGTTAATCAGCAAATCTTGAAATTAAGGGACATCTTGTGGCGACGAACTGATGATATGCAATATGCATATGAACTCAATGTGTATGCCGTCATTAAATTGAAGTTTGCTGTTCGTAGAATCTATGGTGTTCACATCTTTTATTGGTCATTGGTCATTAATCTCACGGTTTGCTTCAAACTGTTGTCTGGTTTTCAAAAAGCAATTTAAGGACTATTCAAGTGGCTCTTATAGCAAATGTGTCTCTCTTTTGGTTGCAATAGTATCAAACAGAAGAAATTGTTCACAATTGAATTCCATTTCTTGCTTCTGGTGTTGAAGCAACCATGAGAATACAAGGTAAATCAATATTTCCTTCTTGTCATCAATGGGAAGGATAAGAAATTGCCAGCCATTTTTAGCTCTGTTTGCTACAATGGCAACTAGTGTAAGAACTTAAATGCCACTGGTTGTTGTTGGCCTTCAAAAGGTTTCTTCAGAAGCCCATCCTTTCTTCTCCAACGCCAATCTCAACGTCTGCTATGAAACAATGAAATACCGAGTTCATGTCATCAAAAGGAAAACCAAGAAACTTGTTTTTTTTTTTTAACGAATGAAACGAATTCTTGCCTTGATTCTCTTTCTATTGACATCAAAATCAAAGTTTCCTATACGAGACGCAGATCGATACTCTACAATTGATTTGTTTCCAGGTCGAAACCAGAACTCTACATCATCCACAAACTGTATGATATAACAAACAGGCACAGCAGTATGTTATTGTAAGCTTGTAACAATGTCCTCGTGATGAAAGTGATATGGTCAAATCGGTAAAATCTACCCCCAGAATGGGACTTTGGTATTCCACACACAAATAATCTTCTTTCTGTTCCACGATTCTCGGAGTATATTTGTCTGGTTTCGTTGATTTGATCTGCGGCAGGATGAACAATTCAATTTCAGACTTCAGTTCAATTATTAAAGGTCCTTACAAGTAAAACATTGGAAATTCTTCTGATGACATATCTTTACCACATGAATAAGCTCTTCCATGGCAACTTCTCTGCTCACAGGGTTTTTTCTGCCGCCATTGTAGTTCCTGTAGAACAAAAACACAAAACACGTTCCTACGTTGTCATAACAGAATCTTCTCAGTGCCCACCAAAGGTACTGGTCGTGTCAGCGAACAGAATTAACCAACAAAAGCTTTCAAACCATGGAGGCGTGTAGTGTATGATATCGCTGATATTCTCCGAAGTTGAGATACAATTCTGAGTCGCCGGACATAGAGACAGAGCTTGTTGGTTCTTTTGCACTCCTAGGTAATCGGGCTTTTTTCCACTGCATCCCAGAACAACCCTTACTGTTATTACAAGACCACAAAATCGTGTCTGATGTTGACATTCTCTATGATATTGGAGAAGAGATTCAAAAGAAATGTACCTGAGATTGAAAATAGCTCCAATAACAGCTAACTCGCTGGTCTTCAATATCAATTCCCTTCGTTTGGCAACGATATTGTGAAGAAGTCAGTCCCGTGCGAAAAGAGAAGGGAGGAGGAGAGGGTTGGAGCTTAAGCTTTTACCTTCGGGCAATTTGTTGGCGTGGTCTTTTATTGTTGTCCTGTTGAGAGAGAAGAACCTGGCGACGAATGAAACCATCTGAATGCTTGTTCGGAGTCTTGTAATAATGAAACTTACAGTGGGCGGTTGGTGAAGATGCCATTTTCGAAGGATTGGAGCTCCGAAACGTGCGTGTGTGTCTCTCTCTCTAACTCGTGTTTTAAGGCCGAGAGCTTCAAATTTTCATGGGCTTTATAAATTTGAGATTTTGGGCTTTTCCATTCACTTCTGGGCTTTTCTCTGCATCAGGAAAAAGAGGAGCAAGAAAGTTATAGAAATTTGACGGAGTTGCTAAATCGGAGGCGGGAAGTGGGAATGACTGCGTAAGTTGTGTCGTTCGTTCAATTCCAGGCTTCTTCTACAAGCCTCTGTTCTGTTCTGCTATCTTCTTCCTTCTGTCCGATACTCGCACTCCAATGGCTCGAAACAGGGTAAGCCTGTACTGAGTCTCTCTCTTTTATCCAGTCTAATTCTTTCCCTATACTGTGAAAGAACCCGTTTAGTTCATTTCTGCATGTTGGTTTTCAATTAAATGTTGGAACCTACTTCACTTTACTCTTTGTCAGAAAATTTATTTTACTACTTTGAACTTGTCTGAATTATTTGATCTCGATGCTCCCTTTTTTTCCTAGGAGGTAAGAAATTAACGGGAAGCTCTTGTGTTTATTGGAACAGGAAGGTTTAGTGTTGTTACTTGATGTTGGTCCCTCTATGCACGAGACCCTACCTGACGTTGAAAAATTATGCTCCATGCTTATTCAAAAGAAGGTATTCTTCAAGCTTTTCTACTGATCCGTTTCAGTTTCCTTTTTTTCTTTTTTTGCGTATGTGCCCTTTTTAATTGATCAGCTTCAATATTCAAGTTTTGAATGTTGATAATTTGGTTATTGTGCAGTATTTGAAAGCAACTTTCCACTAATTACTTAATTGCATTATGGTTTTACATGCAGCTAATCTACAGTAAACAGGATGAGGTGGGGATTGTTGTTTTTGGAACTAAAGGTCAATCTTTTTGACCCGTCATGTTAATGATTTTTAAGTACTCTAAAATGGGTTTTTTGTTCCTTATAGAAGGTTTGCATCTACAAGTTATCCTTAGTTATGCTTGTTTAAAAATTCTCAGAAACCGAGAATGAGTTGACAAAAGAAGTGGGTGGATATGAGCATGTTGTTGTTTTACAAAATATCAAAGTAGCTGATGGATCTCTTGTTGAAGCATTACAACGGCTACCTCGTGGAACTGCTTCTGGTGACTGTATCCAACTAATTTGATTATTCTACTTTCCCTGGATGGTTATATTTGCCCTCGCATTTCATTGGTCACAGAGATATTGTAAGGAAGAATCTCTTTTGCATACCCACCCAATTTATCAACTTTTTTGAAAGTGATATAAAACAAAATCCCTATTCAAAACCCAAAAAGGATCTCCTCAGAAGAGTTGTATAATCCTTGGAATTTGTAAAACATTAGCAGATGATTTTCGACATTCTTGATATTATGCAGTTGATATGTAAATGCTCTATGGACTAGCTTTAGGAAGTAACTAAACCATGTTTCCAGTGGTTCCTTAACTTTGTTAGATAAACCATGTTTCCAGTGGTTCCTTAACTTTGTTAGATCTTGATGCTATTGTTGTTGGTATGGATATGCTGATCAAAAAATATCAATCAACAAACAAAGGAAAGAAACGTCTCTGTCTTATAACAAATGCCCTTGATCCTGTTAAAGATCCCTATGAAGGAACCAAAGAAGATCAAGTGAGCACCATTGCCACGCAAATGACTGCATATGGGATGAAAATGGAATCTATTATAGCGAGAATAGGGTTAAAAAGTTATGCAGATCAGAAAATAATGGAGGAAAATGATAATCTCTTAGATATATTCTCAAGGAAAACATCTGCCAAGATAGTGTATGTGGACAGTCCAATTTCATTGTTAGGTGCACTTAGAACACGAAAGATTGCTCCAGTTACAATATTCAGGGGTGGTCTTGAACTTAGCCCAAATATGAAAATAAAGGTAAAATGCACATTTTGTTGTTGATATATTTGTTAAGTTTATAATGTTGATCTTGTGATATGTACTGCATGTTATGATGATTGTTACCAAAAAAATGGAAGGTTTCTTCTGTAGTTTCTTTTTCATATTTTATTTTCCAGGTACTTCATTAATTTTTTTAACTTGTTGCAAAAGTTTCTAGTGGTAGATCTCACAATGCCATTTGGTGGTGGTTGACTAGTCAAGTTCATCAGTGCATCAGATTTGGCCTATTTTATGATTCCAATAGGTTGCTTGCTTCTCCATGTTAGCATATATGAGTCTGAATTAACTAGTTTATGAGGTTAGCCGCGAAGAAGCTATTGGAACCTTCTAGTCTGATTAATATTTGTTGCACAAGTTGATTAATGTTTATGGTGATCTGTATGTAAGATATTCCAAGTAGTTTCATCAGTTGAGTTTGAGCACCATCTAGCCTTTGACAGTGAATGCATCTGAGGTCAGTAGCACATTCATCAACTACTTGTGGTTTCAACCATAATAAGATTTTATTATTTATTTCTGGGCTATTAAACTAGTTTATTTTTTCTATGGTATCTATATGCATGTGTGTTAATGGAGCAAAGTTTTAGATTTATCTCATCATCTTCGTTATCTGCATAGGTATGGGTCTACAAGAAAACATCAGAAGAAAAATTCCCCACTCTGAAAAAGTATTCTGATAAGGCACCTCCAACTGATAAGTTTGCTACACATGAAGTTAAGGTTGATTATGAATATAAAAGCGTTGAAGATGATAGTAAAGTTGTACCCCCTGAACAAAGAATCAAGGGTTATCGATATGGACCACAAGTTGTGCCTATATCTTCTGCTGAATGGGATGCTGTACGTTTCAGACCAGAAAAGGGTGTGAAGCTTCTTGGATTTACTGATGCTAAGAATGTAATGCGGTAAGGCACAGCTGGTTGACTTTTTGCATATAGATTTTGGCTTCAAATTATGTGGGGTACTTTTTCATAGTCTCATGCTTTTCTCTTGTTGCTGCTGACCTACTTGTTGATAAAAAGACACTATTACATGAAAGACGTCAACATTTTTATTGCTGAACCGGGCAACATAAAGGCTACTCTTGGTGTTTCTGCCTTGGCAAGGGCAATGAAGGAAATGGATAAAGTTGCAATTGTACGTTGTGCTTGGAGAGAAGGACAGGCGAATGTTGTTGTTGGGGTTTTGACGCCCAATATATCTAAGAAGGAAAATACTGTAGGTTTCATGATGGACATTTTAATTTCTGACATCAAGTTATTCAGTTTTCTTCCTTTTTATTGCTTTTTTTTAATTATAATGCTGTTAAATTCTTACTGGTTTGCGGTGCAGCCTGATTCATTTTATTTCAATGTACTCCCTTTTACTGAGGATGTTCGAGAGTTTCTGTTCCCATCTTTCAGCAGCTTTCCTGCAGCTTGTCAGCCTACCGAACAACAACAAGAAGCAGCTGATAACCTGGTGAAGATGCTTGACCTTGCACCAGCTGGCAGACAGGAAGCTCTCCCACCTGACTTCACACCAAACCCTGTTCTGGAGGTAATTTGCAATTTTCCATCAGGCACCTTTTTGTTAAGGTTATCATCCTATAAATCCTTGAATGAGTGTTTTGCTTTTCCATGTAGTTCCGTTTTGCACTTGTTTGTGAGGTTCTCTAATATGATTATTTACTAAGGTGGATTTGCATATACGAAATACTTTTATGTTTTAAGCTTGAAGCTCCTTTTACAAGTTTAAGCTTTTTATGCTGTTATCTCTGTGCAGGAAGCTTTATTTTCTTGCTCTCTACTTGTTGCCAAACCTACATTAGGCAATAGGTGTATTTATAAGGCTTAAGTATTTAGTATGCAGTTTGAATAAAGTTGTTGTACTCTTGAATTCCTTTTGAGTAATTCTTTAGATTGAATGGCAAGAACTTACTCCATTTGATTATCAGGGTGTTAGATATTGGCTTTTTTAGAAAGAATCTTTGAGAATAACGAAGAAGAATAAATGTATGAGGTTTCTGGATACCATAACACTGTTACTTAACACCTTGCTCGTTTTCCTACTTGACTAATGCTTGTTTTATGTTTGTCAGAGGTTTTACAGTCATCTTGAGTTAAAATCGAAAGAACCAGATAGAGGTGTACCTCCTCTAGATGCAACTCTCAAGAAGATTACTGAGCCTGATCCAGAACTACTTTCTCGCAACAAATCTGTTATTGACGCATTTCGTGGGAGTTTTGAAATTAAAGAAAACCCAAAGGTCATCAACGTTTGACACTTACATGAAAGTAAATTTGATTTGTGCTGTTGCATTTTTGCTATAACTACTTAGCTCTTGAATTGCAGCTAAAGAAAGCAACTAGACGGGTTATTCGAGAGAAACCATCTGGCTCAGATGGGGAGGATGGATATGAAGATGCACCAAATGCTATTGCTGTCGCGTCCAGTGAGCACAAACCCGTTATCGAGGTTGAGAAAATTGGCAATTCAACTCCTGTCCAAGATTTTGAAGCCATGATATCACGCAGAGACAACCCTGATTGGATTATTAAAGCAATTGGTGATATGAAGGATAGAATACTTGACCTACTTCGGAATTCTCACGAAGGTGATAATTTTCCAAAAGCATTCGACTGTTTACTTGCCCTTCGTAAAGGTTGCATTCTTGAGCAGGTACATGATCAAACTGTTTCTGGATAAATGGAAAAACACATCGATAATGGTCGTTTCTATAATTTTTCTTTGTAATCAGGGCGAACTACCTACTCAATGCAATTGTCTTGCAAATGGTCGCAAGCTATGACCACTGCTTGCTATAATGTTGTGATAAAGTGCATTTTGCCCACTCAAAGCATGCCACATTTTTATCCACTTTATGATCCATAGTAAGATATTCTGGTAGATTTGCTATGTTGTACTCTTTGGAGAACTCCATTTCAGAAATTTTGTAAGAGGTTACTTGCATGGGTGTTGTATACAGACAAGCCAATTTTACATTTGTAGTCATCAAAGTTGGATATATAATACAATTGCATACAAGTCGGATTTGAGTTTTCTTCTATTTTGGTCATACAAAAAATGCCAGTTGCTGCCTTTTGCAGGAACCAAAACAATTCAATGATTTCCTTCGACATCTTTTCAAGTACCTTCCGCAGAGAAATCTCAGCAACTTCTGTGACTTCCTTGCAGCCAAAGGACTCACACTGGTTTCCAAGTCAGAAGCTCCTGACAGGTTCACACAAATACTTTCCTTGTTCAGTTCAAAATTAAAGGCATCTTTACCATTAGCCACTGAGTTTTTACTTATACATTTTTACTTTCTATGAACAGTGATGTTAAAGATGAAGAGGCTAGAAGCTTTCTGTATATGAAGGAGCCAAAGGTGGAGTCATAACAGAGATTCCTCTTGTAGAGTTGTCTTTTGGTAATTCTCTATGGCCTTATATCATAGTCTCATGGCTTGGATTGGACAGAGAAGGGTGATGTATATAAATTTCCAATGGATCACCCCAAAGATAGCACTCGCCATCATGAAAACGTACTGTTATCTCCATTGTAAAGCACCGTAACTTAATTTATTTCCAGGAAAGAACGACTATCTCTGGTAGGGACAACAATTAGCTGGGCCGATGCCTAAGCCTGGCTCAACTCCTGCTGTTGAGACCTAGGACAGGCCTGGCTCAACTCTTGTGATCGAGTTTAGTTTGAGACTCAGTTTTTCTAAACACCAGGGGGTTGGAGTTGGACATCCCAAGTTGGGCTCATCTACTTTAGGCCGAGGTTGCGCATGTGAATGAGGCCTAGGTTCAATTGGTATCTCTAATATTTTTCATCGGTAAATTACCTTTTATAGATATCGAATATAAGCATATTTTTATAAATAACATGGTTGGAGTAAATTAGCTCACTGAAAACTTGATTCAGAATCAAGTAATAAGTTTGATTTAATTAGTGTTTGTAAGCTTCAAGTTTGATTATGTTTATGCTTTTGATTATTTATTCTTTTCAAAAGTTTAGATAAGCTATAGCTTTTCTTATTAAGACTTGAACTTGTAATTCATTCGGTGGAAAAGGTTTTAGAGGGGTTTGATTCAATTAAAATAAAAAGATTTTTATTTAATAATTAATTAATATTAGAATTTTAAATTGTAAGAATTTAATGTTCTTTTTCTCCTACTAAATTGAATCCAGAATTTGGTTTGTTATTATCTTTACTCCTTAAAGACATTTTCACTTAAATATTAAGGGGTTTGAATCTACATGAATTAAGAAACTTGAAAACAAATTTTGCAATCTACGTTTGTTTTAAAATACAAAGATCATAAATTCAAGTCACAATCAATGTTACGAATACCGTACCGGGTTCGGTACCGGATTGGGCTCTGGAACAGAACTGTACCGGTATCGGTCGGTACCGGGTATTGTTTCGGGATATTTTTAAAATTTATAAAATAGTCCCTATATTTTTTAAAAATTGCAAAATAGTCCATATTGATATAT
>JANITW010000010.1:26805312-26824388 GCA_027564335.1 Erythroxylum williamsii | reverse complement strand
ACAATATGCAAAGCACGATATATTAATTATTATATATTTTTAAACCATATGAAATAAAAATAAAAATATCTCTAACTAAATCTTTTACGTGGATTATAACATAACTAAAACTATTATCAAAAATAAATATTAAAACATATAAAAAGTCAAATGATATTATATAAATCTCAAAATAAACATGAAGATGAATTTGTAGATCTTGTGAAAATTATGTATAAAACATAAGGACAAATGAGACTAAAAAATAGGTTCATTAACTGATCTAAAGCTTTTTTTAGAAACTTCAAATTTGAGTTTTTTAAAAAGTTATATTTTAGCTGCAAAAAAAGTCATATCTATTAAATAATTATTTTTTATTTTACAGCCAAATACTCATTTAAAAAAAAGCTTTTGTGGTGAAGAAAAATGCTTATTGACCTTCCAAATGTCCATCCAAAAAAGCACTTAGTTTATTGTTATTTTCTATCTATTTTAAAAATTGGATTGAAAATTAAATTGATAAAACAATATATTTAGATTTAAAAGATTCATATCATCGTAAAAACCGACCAAATATTAAATAAATTTAAAGAATTTAAAATGCAATTGAAAAAAATTGTTTTTATCAATCGAAGAATTTAAAATTTAACTGAGAAAAGATAGTTAAATGTAAAGTAATTGAATTATTTTGGTTATAAGAACTTAACTTACAAAAATTGGTCAATTAATGAATAAACTAATAAGTTTTTAACAATAAAAATTATTAAAGTAAATCAAATCAAAAAGTTAAAAATCAAACTGAAAAATTGAACGGTTTAAGAATTTTACTATCCAACTGGTCAAACCAATTAAACCAGTTAGGTTTTTAATCGCTGCAAATATGAACAGTCTAAATAAAATAATAATTTAAAAATAAGATTAGTATTCACAAATTTTTAATTGATAAAGTTGACTCTTAGAATTGAATCAATTTATTTTCAATTCATAGAAATTGTTTTAAAATTTCAATCTTTAAGATCATATAAAAAGAGAAAATGATTTTCTTTCGTTAATGTTTAGTTAACTTGATTAATAATAAATTAAAATTTTATTTTTGTTTCTAATTAATTGTATTTATTTATTGAAAGAGTATTGAACTTGTGTGACCTTAACTCTTTTTCTTCTCTCTCTTCTCAGGTTTGTATTATAAAGTTAGAAATAACAAATTAGTTCGAACATGTCTACTCAAAATTAATAGGCCAAAATGGATTTAATAGATTTTAAATTAAAACTCGAATTCAATTTCAAACAGAATATATTTTTTAAATATCACATTAACAATTCAAATAAATTTAATTCAATACTCAAGTTATAAAAAATCTACCCTAATAAAGTAAAGAAAACAAAAAGATACATTATCCTAGAGGAAGCAACAAGGCCAAGCTAAAAGCAAGTTTGACTCAGTCCGGCCCGGATTATGTTTAAAATTAAAATGTCAAAACGAAGTCATTTTATTATTACTTGTTAGGCCTCAGATCAAGCCCGACCCAAACAACCTTACCTAGCTTAAGACCTGAGCAATCCAAGCTTAAGCCCAATTCAAATTCATCCGCAGCTTGGTCCATTCATCGACAGGGCCGAGCCCAAGGTTGGACCCTATTGTCATCTCTAGATAACAGAGGCTACTAAACGTTGGTTCAGAGAATAACATCAAAGTGATTTACGGCTTTGTATATAAACTAATCAACAACAATTGAGCTTAAGTGTAGGGTCATGATGTTGGGGCTACTGTATCCTGAACAGTTCTCATGCTACTCAAATCATTCCCAAAGAGACAAGCCAAGTAGATGGACTAATAGAATTTTAGTATGTTTAGGACTTAATTTGTGTATAAAGATAAATCAAAACACTCATTTATCCCTAATGATGATAACATAAAACAATTACTTATAGCTCCAAACTACATCAAATCAAATTGTAGGTTCAACAAATCATAGCCTTATCACTAAGGCTCCAACACAGTTGAAAATTAGTTAGTTCCTGATTACAATATGATATGATGACTGGAAAAATACATGTACAAGATATACAAATGAGTAAATCCCTAATTTATCTTCATCAACTATAGTAACTAAAAAACAATGAATCCCAATTACATCAAACTATTAACTCAACTAAATAACACCAACAGAAAAATGAAGAACCATCGTTGTGGAACCAGCCTCTCAAGAGTTGCTCCAAAAATGGTAAAAAAAAAAAAAGTATGTTAGATCCACAAGGATGGCTCCAAACTGAAAAGAGACTGACTTGATATCTGAACAGGGGCAGCCAAAATACCCTCGTATACATGCTAGTACTCTATCCTAACTAATCAAAATTTAATGTCCTAAAAATCTAGGATTTAATAAGGGGACTAAGTCCATCGCCTTCCCAACCAAGCTTGAGCATGTGATCGACTACTTTTAAGCTTAACTGCAGAACAATAATCAAAAGGAGTTTGGAGTAAGGTTCAGCTTTTTGTGATCAACCAATAGAATCACAATGGACACAGATGAACATTTCATTTCAATCCATTCAAAACCGAATTTGCCTACCCACCCACTTGAACCAATATTTATGATAAATAGTGTCCTTATCCAAAATTTGGAACAACAATGAGGTATGAATAGATAACAAACATTTATATGCAAGGTATGTGTAAACAGGATCAAACCCAGAACGTCTTCATGAATGAGTTAAGTATCTTTGAGAGATGAAGAGGTCTCTGGATCAATACATCTATGATTTTAACAATACTCCTTTAATTAACAACATTCAAGGGGAAACATATTACTGTCTTGTAAAGTTAAGACTTTATCTCCAACCAAGTTTTACACCTAGACCAGGAGCACAGTGTAAATAATATCACACATCATTAAACTGATTGACAACACAAAAGAGTGGAAATCGAAGTTCAACTTACGGCAGGATCGGTGAAGATTATCAATTGTTTATCCACAGTTGACACCAAAAGATTGGTATTATCATTGTTTAAAGCCAGAGCCGTAATATCCTGGCCTTCTCCAAGCTTCATAACATGAAATACCTGTTTTATAGAACATCAATATTTTGTCAAACAAAAAACCATAAAAAGGGAGACATCAAATGCACCAAACTATGGAAAACAATTCTACAAGTGCACTAAAGAACAGTTACAATGGCAAGTTTAGATACAACATCAACGTGGCATCTCGATCGCAGCCAATTCAAGCAAGCCCTACCTCGTGTCAAATCTTATAGCACATACTTTAGACAGACCCTATTACGTAACATCAACATTTATATACAAAAGAGTAAATTAGGCGTGTGCTCACTACTGACATTCTTTTTTCATACCTCTAATGTATGCAGATTGAGGAAACAAAGTGAGGGCAAAGGGATGTTTAGTCTGTTGTCTTCTCGACTATCCTCTGATTCGAGCTCCATTTCTCGACTCCCTGGCTTTATTAAACTCAAATCTCGCTTGTTATTAGTATTTCTTTCATTTCCCAAGCCTGAGTTCATTCCAATCAAAGCACTATTTCCATCTACAGAAATTTCGATGCAACTCACAATTCCACTAAAAGGAAATTGGGCTCTGGCAATTGGTATCCCATTAACAGTAAAAGTACTTAGAGTATGGTGATCTTTGTTCCAAGTCATTACAACCCCCTCAGATGAAAGGCAAACGGCATCTGCCTGAACACCAATTAGCCTTCTGATCAAACGACCCCTTTTTAAAGAATGCAATAGAACATCAGATAAGTGGGAAGAAGAGACAACAATTCCAAGATCCGAACTAACACAACAAGACAGTATAGATTGATGGTGGCCCCGAAGGACATGGATTGGACCCTCAATACGACGCTTCCTGTTTTTGTCTGACAGGCTATTTACAAGAGAACTGCTGGTTGATGGGGATGTGCCAGTGGTTGTGGAAAGCTCCGACCGGCTGCTTGATCGCAAAACAATATCCCTGCTGATCTTCCACAGTAACACAGTAGTATCCCTAGATCCTGTAACAAGATAATTGCTATCTGGTGAAAGTGCCAGGCAAGTGACAGGAGCACAGTGCCCAAAGGCTGTTTCTAAGGTTTTTGCTCCATCCGATGACAACAATTTGATGCTGTTATCCACATGCCCACCTAGATAAGAGAGTAGCGGTTTCATTATAAAGAGATAAAGGAGGACCACTTTCTGCAAATTAAAGTATGTTTGCCGAGTTAATATTCAAGAAAACAACTCACCAGTTATAATTTCTTTGTCATATGTTATGGAAACCACAGCTGTGCTTCTGATTCCAGATGCAGCAAATGCTTGTGCCTGAGGAAAATGCCATTCCTCAGCACCGGATCCAGCAGGCCCTTTGAACATGCGCATGAACGTTCCACCAGCAGAACTTGATATAGGTTTTCCATGTTGGAAGAGGAAGGGTGTACCCTGCCCATCAGGGGTGTTGGGTTGCCACTTGTGCTGTACAACATGTGCAGCTGGTGCATTTACATCAACAATTGTTATAGTATCTGAAGATGCGTGAATTGCTGCCGCAGGTAGATTGCAACGTTCAGGGGCAGAAACAGCATATGGCTTGACTTCTTTAGGGTTCCGAAAGATGGTCTGACGTGAAAATTTGAATCAAAACACCAGGCATTACAGTGAAACAACAAGCTGTAACCTTGCTACTAAAAGAGCATGAATGTGAAGCATTACTCCTAAAGAATATATGGGAAAATAGCATGATTGTGAATTACAGTATACATCTGTTATAAGAGGGTTAGACTTGTATCCTAATGTCACAATGCATCCGGACAGAACTTAAGTGCCACTGCCTACCTGGCACATTGAATAATTATTATCCAGAAGCCACCCCCTGTCATGACGTAAACAATTTACCTAACCTTGCATTATCAAGCAGGATCAGCTGGCAAGTAGGACATCAAGGTTCTACTTTACTCATTAGGTTTAGAAAGTCCAAAAGAATAAACAAGATATCCATGAATAATCTCTGATCTCATGACAGATATTATATTAATGATCAATGGTACCAAAGAAATCTTCAGTGCATGTCACTTATATCATAATACCACGAGAATTCAACCATTATGATCTCAACTAGTCAAAAGTAGCATTCATAGCAAATGGCTGAAATGTAAGAATTTGCACTTATAATATTTTGCCAATAGAAGACCTGCAAATGAAGAACATCTGCTAATGGCATCCTTTTCTGATGAGGAACTGTCAAGAGTTGGGATGGAGTTTGTCCAAAGTAAGCAATTTGGTCTTGCGTTGCTCGCTGATGTACCTGTTTGACGGTGCAAAAAAGTTAAACAAAATGGAAGAAAATGTCAGCTTTAAGGGCTGTTGTAGAATAGCAAAGATACTAACTGGGTCTGGGATCTTGTCAATATCAACGGTCCCTTCATAAGTGATGTAAAAGAAAACATTGTTGGCCAGTATAGCTTCTTTGCCACGTTGTTTATAGCTGCATTTCAATTAATCAAACGATTTTTCATAGTAAAGGCACAATTAGTCCATAAGAGAAGGTCATTTATTCAGATGCTGCCCTTAATTCCTAAAACAAAGCAATAATAGACAAAAGCAGAAGCTTAAGCAACAACTGAACATACAAGGAACGTACCCAAATATGAGATCAATCCATTCATGCAGATGAGCAGAAACATACTCACTCTCAAGAGCATTTCTGTGCTTATGAATGAAATCCACTGGACTTTGAGCCCAGGGAGGAAGTTTGACAGAATCTGTAAGAATAAACATTTATCACTCAGCAACTCAGCATCATTTTACCAATTATTCACATTTAATGATTTGAAACACATACCAAGCTTTCCTCCTAACTGTGTTGTACCAAAGTCGATCAGATTTTCATTGGTTAAGATCTCCGGAAGGTAAAAGAGCTCAGGAACCTAAGAATGCCCCCATCAAAAAGAAACGAAAAGGAAAATGAAAAGAAGAAGATGAGAAAAGAAGAAACCTTCTATAAACTGATTAGCAGGCAATGTTAAAATGCAAAAATAATGAAAGAACTATTAGAAAATGCAACAAACAGTCATCCCTGCATAAACCACATCTATGCCTTTATTATAAGAACTCATACCAATTCCTTCACATCACTCATGTCCTCCAGTACCCCATTCCAAGTAGCAGGAATATCTGAGAACATTCTGTCTGCATGATCAAATTTCCCACCTTGAAGTTGAATTTGAAGAGTTGTAAATGGCTCAACTCTAACAAGATAATACAAAACCTGCCATAGAAACAAAACAGTCATATGTTAACGGAATCATCTATTTTATATGATATTACCAACAAAGCCTGCCAGACTCGATCTTGTACTTCTACCAGACTAAATCTTGTACCCGTTAAGCAGGGCACATTAACATAATCTTCAAAAATTAGAGAGAGAAACAACTAGATCATTCAAATGAGAAATAGTGCATTCTTTGTCTATAATCTTTCTTCTATTATTAAATTGGCAATGAAAATTCAGGCTGTATACTCTTTTAAGCATGAAAAGGAAGGGGTGAGGTGGAGATGAGAAGAATACAGGATTAGTCAGAGCCATCAGCCATGAAGTAACAGGTAAGGAAACAATTCCAGGAAAGCTGAGCCATCGGTAGGATGATTTGGTGCAAACCAACTATTTGTACAATACACTTTTAAACTTCGGTTTAGAACATCCTTGAAAATTTTAAAACATTCAAAGTCATGTGTATTCAAATTTTAACCTTATCCATGCTGAATTGTTTCATGCCATCTGAAATGCAAACTCAGTTTTGCTCGAACAAAGAAGAGCAACAACACCAAGACATGCATAAAATTTACCTACTGAGTAGGCTAATAGCTGTTATGCAATGATACAAGGCACCAGCTGTAAAAAGTACAACAAGCAACATACCGTCCCAGCACTTGAGTAATGCGAACCATAGTGGAACTTAGGAATGACAGGATCATCAAAACTATAATATCTCTCTTGGAACTTCTTTAGCCGATCAGGATCCAATGCACCAACAGGCTGCAAGTATCATTTCGCATTATAGTAAAAGTAGATTTTATTCCAAAATAATAGAAACCAAAACTCAAGACATGCCACCTTTGATAGATCACGATAAGAAGAAGGATCGGTAAGATCTAGACTCTTAGAACTGTAATCTGAAATGATCCATGGAAAAACTGGATACTGCAACAAAACAAACTAAATTAGAATTATATGTACAGAATTACTACACAGGAAGTAGTTACTCAGGAAGCCAACCTGAGTGATATCGTTATAGCTACGCCCAGACAGGGTATTAAGCTGCATTAGATATTCAAAATTACTAATCTGCATTTAAGTAAGAATTTAGTCAGCGTTGCGGCCTTTAGGGGAGCAAACCAGAAAATTGTAAGCACTATTCCAGATACACAGAAATCCATTCTTCACATTATACCTCCCACCTAGCCCAACGTTCCATAAGTTGAGTTCTTTTCAGAAGTTGTTCAGGTCTCTACAACAGAAAAAAATTGATATAACAGACAGAACCGTGATTAGAAATTTTCAAACCACATTATGCAAGTGCTTATACGCACAGACATGTACAAGTCGGGGAAAATCGAAAACCTGAGTTGCTAAATAAATGTTGTTCAAATGAGGAGGATGTAATTGCACAATAGCTCGATAGGCATTTTTTCGCCCCTCTGTACTCTGGGAAGAATGAAAAATTAAATCAACTATTTAATCAGACAACAGGGTACAAGATGGGACTTCTACTAAGGAAGAGTAAAGTAATACATATGAATTTTACAGATGAAGTACCCCAAAGTCAAAAAAGAAATTTGATCGGTCAACCATAAAGAGTTCAAGAGCACTTCTTCTAAGGAGATATCTGCATTAGAGAGGAATACAATGAGTTAAGAATCAGAAAGAAACAGAGAAATATCAAATATTGGAATTCTATCAAGCAGCTATAATAACCCAAATAATCATAAGAAATGGTAAAATTTATCTAGCATGAAGAACATTTTCTACATAAAAAGGCCTTCTATGAGAAAGAAGAGCGTGATACATTTTTCATAAATGAGCACGTTGAGAAATAGCCATCATAATAGGTATTATTCCAAGCTGTCAACAAAAGGGATAAGTTACAAACAAACAAAAAGATTGCAAAAGCCTCTACTAGTTAAAATATGATGCTAGGCGTCGCAGGAGCATCTAGAATCATATGAAACCCATGTGCAGGTGTGCAGGTGTGCAGGTGTCAGGATGTTGGGTAGCAAAAAATATAAACCATTCTTTGTAACCAATCATATGAAACCCATGTGCAGGTGTCAGGATGTTGGGTAGCAAAAAATATAAACCACTCTTTGTAATCAATTTTAATCAAGTACATCATTTGAATAAAGGTAAGTCAACTGAATAAAAAGGAAGAGCACAAAATTAGTAATTACTCTGTTCCCTCAGGATCTTTCAATATTCAAACTTATCAGCCCACTAGAATAGAACTCTACGATATCAAATGAAGTAAATATTTGTAAATTTGTTAAGGATATCAAATAAGTAAACATTTGTAAAATTGTTAGGGAACTCAAATAGTTCAAACCAATAAATATGCTACTTCAATGGAACTTGTGAAAGCTACGAAAGTTCACCTTCTGCTATAAATCTGATGAAGGGCAGAAATCAACCAGTTGCGGTCCTTTTGTTGGTCTTTTGATTCAGAAGATTCCGTTCCATCCATGGAATTGATATCAGTGGCATCAACTATAAAATTAATTCTCCTACTTGTAACCTAAAAGACATAAAAGACGATAAAATATCAAAACTAGATCCAATTACAATCAGAGTCTAAGAAAAATAGCATCAGCTTCTAGTTTTCTTCATAAATAAACAAGCAACAGTAAAGTTAGTTTACATCCTACTTCTGGTGACAAAAAGGTAATCTTTTTTCTCCCTCTGCTTTCTGAAAAGCAGGAGACAATCAAATGAATGTGCTGCACTTTTACGCATAACTATTGGAAGAAGATCCTCATATCACAATATATAGGATATCTAAGCCAAATTCCCAGTACACAGTCTACTTTTAACCCATTCAGCACTGCAGTCAACAGACAAGCATCTGACTTTCTAACTCATCCACCACAGGCTGAACTCAAAAGTCAACAAATAACAACTGTATCAGTCACTGCTAGATGCTTCACAACACTTATTACCAACAGTTCTTACAGACAAGTTTTAAAGTCTGACGGTATGTTAGTGACAGCATCAAATATTTTATAAACAATCCTTCATGGATGGTTGTCTTTTCTGGACAAATTTTAACATCCGAGTTATCACTGATCTATGTCATATTTTCGCAAGTTCTATTCAATGTGTTCTTCGATTTTAAGCATAAAAGATGTAATATGTAAGCACAAAACGGAACAGCCTTGGAGATTGTTGCTATAAATAGTACAATGCCAGAAAGGCTGATAATGCTTGTAAATCTTACTTGAAAGGTTCCTCGTATAACCCTCAGTGGTCGAACCATAGATGAAGGAAGCTCCAGAACAATTCTTTCATCAGATTCACTAGGGATGTATCCTGGTGCAACTGGTGATGGTGTTTCTAAATCATTGTCAGCGGGAAGTCGACTATCACCTGACTCTGATGGCTGCAAGTTTTGATCAGTCATTCCAGATGATCTTGGCTGGCTATCCACACTATTTTGTACATCATAGGTTCTAGAATCCAAATTATCAAGCTCCCCGTGTTCATCATCTTCATTGAGTTCATCCATTGAGATTACTTCAGCTGCCAGAACTGGCACATTCCCTTGATTAGGGTGGCTTTCAACTTGATCATCATAATCGGCAGCAGCACCACAATGATCTGACCCTCTGTAGTTCCTCTTCAAGCATCTTCTCATCCTTGAAGAACTCTCCATAAGGTCTAGCTTCCAGAAAACCTGCTCAAACAAAGTGATGACATTTCTTTAAAAAAAATTCTGAAGAATAATGAATAAGATATATTGCAAAAGGAACAGATTGATATATCAAGATTTTACATATCAATATATAGGATCGGGGAGATTAATGGAATAGGATTGCAAGCATCTCAAAACATACACGTTCAGGACTACAAAATTTATCTCCAAATGGCGCAAACAAACTTTGCATCTCAACCAAGCAATGGACAAGCTTGCACCATGCACGAATTCCGCGAGAAAAACGATGCCTAGCTATAACATGAACTTGAGCACGCCTGTCAACCTAAAGAAAAAAAGGAGATAAGATATGTTTTTGTGCTATCTTGTTATGTTATGGTAAGGTGATTTAAATAGTCTCAAACCTCTGAACGCTGCATGTTTCTTGCTAATGCAAAACTTGCAACCAGAATTGCAATAAATTTATAGGATAGGGCATTGAAATCTTTCCCATAGACTGATCTTGTGTCAACTGGCTGCAAACATTCCATCCAGGCAACTCCCATGGCCTCAGCTGTATTCCATCTCCTCACCCGCTCCATGTCGCTAGCATTCCTTCGCTGGGCAGATGTTGCCATTGCAACTGCACTAAGGCCCCTTCCAGAACCAATCTTAGCATTACGTTCAAGATCACGTGCAGCAGCCAATGCAGCCGCTTTTGCAGCAGCCTTATCCTTAGGAATAGCTGGGGCTTTGCTAGGCACCTCCTGGGGTTTGTGAAAGCTTGAAAATGTGTGCAACCTAGTTGATTTCCTCTCAAGCAAGGAAGAGTCACGCTTGAGCTGTGCATGTGCAGCAGGAGCTGGGGTTTCTGCACCCGAGGCACCAGCAGCAATCATTGCCAGAGCCATCGCAGCTGGTGGAGAAGCAAAAGCAGCTGCCCAAGCAGGAGAGATCATTGAGATAGCTGCCTGGAGGAGACATAATTGAAATGCATTAACAGCTTGCAGATACTCCATGATTGAACAACTTGAACCAACACAGGAACTTGTTGACATAATTTGTCAGCATAGTGCTCTGAGTATCACAAGAAAAGACACATGTAACAAATGCAAAGGGCTAATGGAAATAGATCAGGAAAAGCAGCATCATGTTAGATGATTCTTGGTAGCACTCACGTACAGCTTCTACATTCTATGTCCAATTTAGGGAGGCAATCAAAATAAAGATCACAGCAGAGAGCCCAGAAGGCAAAAGCTTAACAGTTAAAGCCTCTCTAGGCATGTATCTGGAATATTCACTTCTGTGAATTCCTCAGTTTTACTTCTTCCTAACCCTTTTCCATCTTCAACGACCACATGAAGCATGTAAACATCCCTAAAATATTAATAGCCCATTTTCTTCTTCAATATGGAGAATATAATTCACCACAAAAGGTTTATTCTATCACTCGAGTACATTATATATATAATGATCAATGAAAGCTTCTAAATATTTTCACAGAAATATTTAATAGCACAAAGCACAACTATCTGTTTGGGAATTTTCTGCCCAAATAAGGAGGCCACAACATCATTTACATCAGCAAAGTGTGTTAAACGTCGCAAACAAATATGTGGAAAGAAAACTTAACCAAAATTTATTTGCAAATAACATAATTTAATAGAAGCCAGCATTGGTACAAGTAATTTGTTTGCCAACAACTCCCTCAGTAGTGACTGCATGGGAGAAGGGAGTTAGTAATAAGGTCATAAGATAAGGTGTAGAGTAAGCAGATAACAAAACCTCCAGGGGAAGTGCATCAGCAGCTAAAGCACGATCATCAACAGCAAGAGGATTTGATCCATCAGTAGTAGCAAGTTCATGAATTCCAGCAAGAATTGGTCGCCACCTCCGAAGAATTGCAACAAATGGTGGTAAAATAGACTCAAGGTATTGCCTTCGTAGAGGTTTTCTGTCTCTGCCAACTGCATGCCAGATCTGCAGCGTACAGTTCAGACTAAAATAATATAACAACATTCTGAAAGTACCAAGAAAAAAGAACCATGTCCATATGCAGGAAGCAGGTGAAAGAGCAGTAATAGGGAAAAAAATTTTGATAAGATCTCAAAATCAAATTATTGAGAAAAAATATACTTGAGCTAAGAAGTTTAGTGAAGAAGACATGCAGAACTAACCTCAGAATAAAGAACACAAGATGCAACCAACACCCTCTGTCTCTTTGAATCAGAAATCGCCATGTTAAGAATAGGTGAAAGTACACTGAAAAAAGTAATGTGAAATAGTTTAACTATCATGTACTGATTAAAAACAATGTAAACACAACCAGAAAGAAATTCCGAATGCTGTGATCTCACTATGTACAAGAATTGATTGGAGTGCATCGTAAAATCATGAACATGCAGTATGAGAACGACCATAAATCCAAGAATGCACACATATAATGAGGGATAATGAGGGAGGGGGTTAAATCACAACAGAAAGCATATGATTTTTTTCTTTCACAACTTATGCAGGAACATGGTTTCCCCTGACTACCTTTCATCACCCATGTAGGCTTTTGAAATTGTGACAAAATATGGAGAACGAAGCACTCATGAAAATGAAAGAAAAAATCTTGAGATGTACAAGATATAATCTGGTGAAGGTTTATAATTTTGATAAACAAAGAGTGGAAATTTTTAGGGTTTTGATTTTTTTTGACAGAAAAGAAGAGGGTTAAAACCCCGGGTTTGGGCCTGGGCTTTTTTTGACAAGACTACCCAAAGGCATCAAAAAGTGAGCATATAGCATTCCAAGACTAGATCAACAACTAAGTATGCCAAAAATCACTAAGCCAATTAATCCTTATGCCAGTGTAATGAAGTTCTCTTAAAAAGAAGCTCCAGGAATAAGTTCACATTTACCTCCACAACAAGGCTGACCGAGGTTGTCTCATTAACATAAGAGCACTACTTTCGGTGGACCCAGCGTTGCCTCCCTGCTGATGAAATCCATCTGATGTCCCATCCTCAACAGATATATTCCTCATAAGCATACTGCTTTCTCCATTGTCCTCCTCCCTCATTGACAGAAGTACCATGCGAAGCATGCACAAAAATGGTTGGTCGCTGTCCAACAACTGGTATAGTGCTGCCATCCCACCCATTCCAGTACCTGATCCTCCACCTATTCCAAGACCACCCCCAAGTCCAGAGTCATCTAATAATAAAGCTTGAAGCATTGATACAGACTTTTTAACCAAAGGAAGTTCAATCCAGTTTCCATTTGCATCTTTTTCCAATGCAGACCTCCAAGATTCCCACCCACTGCCGCCACCACCAAATGCAGCTGCTTTGGGAGCGAGCCCAACACCATACCATAGCCTGCTCCTGTATTTCCAGCCTTCAGACAAGTCCATAGCAGAGCTCCCATATGATACAAAAGCACAAGAAACTGATTCATAAGGTTCAGCTGCTGCTGCGGCAGTGAGTCGTTCCATCACGGCCGCAGAGATCTGCCCACTAGCATCAGCCATAGAAGCAAGGACCTAAGACAATACTTCCATTAGTGCATAAGTAGAAAAATTAAAACTCTGATGAAAAAGAACAGTATAGCAAAATATCTCCTAAGTAAAATACATATGTTAACAGCGTTCTGAATGAGAGTGTGCAGCAATAAAACAGAAAGGGCAAAATAGAATATACATACATCAAGAGGCAGCCCTCCAGAATCACCCGATCTGCGATCACCTAGAGTTTCAAATGAATCTCTACCAGCTGAAAAGCTTGAGCTATTGTTCAGTGGAGATACAAGAGAAAGAGGGGATGGAGAAGTATCAACACGTGATGCGCAAGAGAGTTTGCTCTGCAATCGCAGATGATCTTCAACAAGCATCAAAATCACAATAGCATTTTCAACCAATGCCACAGAAAGCTGAGCAGCATTCTCTGCTTCTGCTCTGGCCTCTTTTGGCGATAAACCCTCAGCTGCAACGCCAGCAGCTGCTGCAGCAATAACTTGCGTCTGCAGAGAAAGAAAATGAATTGGATATAGAATGTTGTAGTCCTCACAAACAACCAACAAAAGAACTCAAATTCAAACAAAATGATAAAAATGCAAGAGTTTTTCTGTGAAATATTAACACTGATGTCTACCCAAATGCATTTTTCTGTATAACAGCCCTGGATACCCTAGTCTGGCATCAAACTTCACAAAGATTTGAAGCTTACTATCCTCTTATCATGATTAACAAGTTAGCAATATAAATTAACCTTAAACATTGTTGAGAAAGCAACAGATTCACACTTTACTAAGTTTAAACATCCACAATATGGACTTTATGTCCAAAGTTCAAAGTTGTTTTGAGTTTACACATGAAAGAGTAAATAAGAGTTGCATTTTCTAATTAAATTCATAAGTTTTTTCCCCACTTCCCCCACCCCTTTGCAGAAAAATGGAACAGCAAGAAGCTGGAGGTCTGCAATCTACAACTTCCAGCCATTTTGTTATTGTGATATTGGTAGCAAGTAACCCAATCATAGATGAAGATTGTGGTGTCACAATGTTAGGCTTGTGCATTACATTACTACATTATATTGTCTCACACCAATACAATGCGCATGACCCAGCCAAAATGAATCAAAATGCAGAAAACTTCTAAATAGATATAATAAACAGACTTCTGGATTTTCTCTTTGTTACCTGAAGCTGTAGTTCTCTAGCAGCAAAATCTAGTAAGCCACCCAAGAGCCTTCTTTTAAATATAGGCAGTGATTCTTCGCGTCTACTCAATCATAAAGAAGATTACCAGATTGAGTAATCAATTTGGTATAACTCATCAAGATGAAAAGGAAAGGAATAATTGTCGCCCAAATTGTTAGATTTAACACTTAAACCAGTTAAAACTAAGACCCAGAGAATAGAATTCATAAACTGCAATCACTAAATGCAAAACATTATAGAAAAAAAAACAAAATGCACTAATTTTCTGGTGGCTATCCAGGCAGGATCTTTACTCAGTATGCAGGGGCCACCAACAATGAAACACTGATTCTTTCTTATGAGAAATAATCACATGAAAAAATGTAAAAAGCAGCAGGTAATACTAATCTTAATCAAAGAATAAAACATCAACAACAACAAAATATTTATTGTACTTTGGAACAACCAAAAGATCCACTTATCAGCTTCTAAGCTTGCAATTCTACACAGGCAAAGTAAATCATTTGATGTTAAGAAAACATCTGTTGTTCTGAATCAGTGTCAGCGCACCATAAGTCATTACATCATATTAAAAAATATATCTGTAAGGAAGTATCGTATGTGGTGCATATTCGTAAGGAAGTATCGTATGTGGTGCATATTCAAAATTTATAGAGAATTAGCTATACCAAAAACCATCCAAATGCAAGATCAATAGGCCACAGAAATTAATACTACCATAGCACGAGTCAACAGCATGGCCAAGCAGCAACAGAATTCAAATGGGATCCAGATTAAAAACACCAGTTTCTTACAAGGATAAACAGAAAAATGAGAAGTTAACATAAACCAATCAGAATATATGGCTATACCTATGTCGCTGATCTCCTGTGCTTGACCCTCCAACAATAGATAGCCACTCTGCACAATGAATTGTAGCTTCAATATCCTGTAAAACAGAGGCAACAATAAATGAACTAGGAGCACAAGCATAGATCACTACTTGTACTGGTGGAATGCAAGTGTGCAAATAACTTGGACTAACAAACGCCAACAGGCTTCATGTTAATTTCCAACAAGTCATTCACAAATTCGCTCAAGTCCAGTAAGAATACAAATTTTAACTGTTCACTCATGAGGTGCAAAGTTTGATGAACGTAAAACACAATATCCTTGTCTCCATACATATTCATGCACATTTTATTCATACATTACATCTAAATTCTATCCTGTCTCAACTAGTGGAGCAATTCATGGTAGCAATAGAAATCTTACTCTTACCACATTTTCAAGAAAAAGAGGATGCCAAATCTTAGAGCACAAAGAACCACTAACAATAAGAACCATATTGTATAAATAATATAAAATAGCATCAAAGGCACCAACTTCTAGCATTTCATAATTCAAAAGAGCAGCACAAAGGAATTTGTTATTTATCTATACCTGAAAACTGTAAAGCAACTAATGGCAACAAAGCAGGCACATAATGTCAGATGGCTAAACACACACGAAGGTATTTGTAAACCAAACAGCCAGGAAGCATATAATAGAAGGGATAAATTAAATAGCTCATTCTACACCTGAATGGCATTCTTCCCTTCAACTTTTCAGAATTTCTTATTCTTAAATCTAACACATAAAAACATAGATAAATATTCACCTTCCAACCATCCTTCTGGCGCATTGAGTGCTCCAGCATTATAATCAGGAAGTTGTGTATGAGGTCCTCTATGTCCCCTAAGCTAGTCAAACTGGAACTTTTGGTTGCACCCATCTGCAAAACCAAGCAACAAAAACCTCAACACGTAGATGTTTAATAAAATGTTACTCCCATAGTGATAGTCAAACTTTAGCCGTTTGAAGACAAAACTGATTGGAATTACTTATATCTGGATAGTAGTTACAAATCACACCTCGTAATTAGAGATTAAGACCTCCAGTATCCACTCAGGCCATTCCTCCATTCCCGTCAGGCTACTTCTGTTTTCTGGATGACTGCAAGCCAAAAACAGAAGATCCTGAAATCATATAGAAAGAAGTGACTCAGAACGTACAACCAAATATCAAGAACTATGAGTAATTAGAAGAACAAATTAAATGAACAAATTTTGAAGATTAAATCAAGAGAAAGCGAGAAAGAGAGGTTGACTTCACTCTTGAAGATAGATGACTAAATGGTAAATACTGTGAAGAGTACTACTCTAATTCTTGTCATCAATACCTTACAGAAGAAACAATAAGCTAATTCACAAACTTCTTTTTCTAAAATGAATTAATGATCCACGTGGTTCTTATATATCTTGTTAAAGATAAATGAGGCAAGTAATCGACTAATGATCAGTTCTATAAATGACAACACAGAGTGACTTGAATGATATAGGTCTAACTGAGATTCTGCAAGCAAAATTCAAACAAGTACTAGCATCATCACTGCCTATTCCATGTTGCATAGGAAGTCAATCTGGTTAAAAGATTACACCAGAAATATCAGTTTTTGTTTAGAAAATGGATCTGTTGTTTCCAAGTAAAAGAAAAGGACAAACATCCACGGACAGAAGTGGTTAAAGAGATGCATGAGTTACACTAAGCATAATCAAGGAGAAACATGTATGTATTACCTGCAATGCTCGACTTTGCAGATCCCTAGATGCATAAGGCAGTGAACGCAATAAAACCAACAGAAGTTGCGAATGTTCAAAGCGGTGACCAGAATCATAGAAGTTCAACCCATCCTCTGTTGAAGAAGCATTTATCTGCAGAAAATATCAAGTTTCATGTATTGGACATCTATGAATTTCACCAGATACAACATATATTTATGAAGCCACAGACGGAATAATAAACCAATCCCTAAAATTTGCAAATATTGATAGTTCAAATGACCATCAGAAGCTTCAAACACCAACTTTGAATGTTAGGCATTGGATGACAGAATTATCCCTTTCAATTCAATGGTGCTCAAAACAGAGTACATGTGGTGCTTGCAAGATGAATTATTCATGACATGAAGCACAAACTTCACTAAGGTCAGAAAATTCCAAATTTGAGGATAAATCAAAATTGAGATATAAACCATGTATTATGAGTTTTTAATGGGTCATACATTACGCACAGACAGATTCTGAACAATTCAGCACCCACAGTCAACTGAAGAAAGAAGAATACCGAGGCTGCTAATAAAGCCGAGTACACAGTGGTAGTCATAAGCCTGTTTGGAGCAGCCTGGAATGCCTTCTGCATTGCAAAGAGTAAAAGACAAACTTTGTCATCAAACATTGTACTACCTTCTTGCAGCACTCCACTCAATAAGTTACTTGTCATGTCGGATGCCTGCAAACCAAATTTCAAATCCCCTGATGTTATTAGGGCACCCAACAGTCCGATTACAGCAACAACAATACCATCACTATTGTCAACATTGTAGACGTTGTTTCTTGCATTATCAGCACTAATTGAAAGACTAATCCCACCCAAATTCTTCATGAAGGTATTTTCAGAAACAGATGACAGCCTCTCAATGTTTAAGCCAGCAGAAGTGGCTCCAATTCCACCGCCGCCATAAGATGGTTCATTTTGAAAATCTTTTTCGTGTGAAGTAAACTCTCTTTCATTCAAAGTTCCTGCTTCATCATTGCAACTTCTTTCAATAACTTCACTAGAACCATCTTTTTCTGTTTCTTGAACAGCCAAAATATTGTCACTCTTTGTCACTTCTTGGATGTTATGGTCACCAGCTTTTGCTTCCCGCTGAAGCAGTACAAGAAGCGTTTCCAACCCACCGCAATTTATGAATGCCTCAGCAAATGTGTGAGCTCTGGTTGCATTTGGTTGTATTACCAGCCTGTAGATAAGATGCAATACCCTAGCAATCTGGATAGAGACTGTACTGAGTCAGTTTCATCAGGTAAAGAAATGGTTCAGAAAACATCATAGCCTAACCACAAGGCCAAACTGCAATATAATGCCTGTTATTCGTAAGTGTGAAAGTAGAAAACATTAAACAGGCAGATCTCAAGGAAAATCTACCAGAACAATGTTGTTAAGTTAGGTACTGGCACAATGAAGACTTTAAATGACATGATTTTATGTAACTAAGATGAAAAAAATTCCTCACTACATTTGAAAAACACTTATTCAAGCATAAGAAAACAATTTTAATGATTTCTATATAAAAATTGGATGGGTATCACGCAGAGGTTAAGGGTGTAAAGCCTTTATCTCATACAGTCATATGTATGGTGCTGGTTAACTTCCAGATGCCCTCTAGTTCCCGCATCACAAAAAAATTGCAGAGGGATCATACACGTTTAAGCCATCTACTGGAACTTAACAATATAAAGATAAGCAGATATAACTATAAATGACCAGGAGGAAAATGAAGATAAGTTACCAACTTAACATGATATTTTAGTTAGGACAAGACAAGCAGAAACCTGAATAGATGTTCTAGATGACAAATTGGCAGACAACTATAACCACTGCATTTACCTGATTAGGTTGAGGGCAATCAACCATGAA
>JANITW010000010.1:26758331-26771497 GCA_027564335.1 Erythroxylum williamsii | reverse complement strand
CATTCTATGAAGGTGTGCTTGAACTTGCAGCTGATTCTGATGCTTTGATCGTATGCTGTGGATTGACAGACCAAACACACCACTTAGTCAATAAGGAAGTCTTGTCTGCCCTGGGAAAGAAAGGAATTGTTGTGAATGTCGGACGTGGGGCGATCATCGACGAGAAGGAGATGGTGAGGTTTTTGATGGAAGGAGAGATTGCAGGTGCTGGGTTGGATGTTTTTGAGAATGAACCTGACATTCCTGCAGATCTCTTAGCGTTGGATAATGTCGTTCTGTCGCCTCATTGTGCAACGTTTACTTCAGAATCATTGAAGGATCTCAGTGAACTTGTAGTTGGAAATCTTGAAGCTTTCTTCACCAAAAGACCATTGCTTTCTGAGTTTCTCCCCGACTAATATCATGTTCTTGCGTCTCTGAATTATCTAAGACCGTAATTGATTGTCCTAGCATACCATTCTTGTGAGGCACGGGCTCAGATATCACCCTTTATGTCGAGTTCGGGTCTTGCGGGAGCAGGATGCTACATTTATGGAGTAATCATCAATGAAGGTAAGCATATATCGGGCACCACCTTTTGAAGAGACACGTGTAGGCCCCCAAAGATCAGACTGAATGTAGTCTGAAGTGCCTTTTGTCTTGTGAACCGCAGTAGAAAAACTTACTCTTTTCTACTTGTCGAATACACAACGTTCATAAAATTTTAATTTTGATACTTTTTGGTTACAAAAAAAGACCTCTTTTACTTAGTAGTGTTAGGCCTTTCACACTCATATGTCCCAGCCTCCTATACCATAATCTGGTGACATCTGATTTTAACAAAGCTGACATGGTCACATTAGCTACTCTGATAACAGACGTTCCTTTCAACATGTACAGTTTGCCACTTTGAAAAGTCTTCATCACGACCAAGGCTCCTCTGATTACTTTGAGAACTCCACCTCCACTAGTGTAATGGTAGCCTTTTGAATCCAAGGTACTTAATAGATGAGATTTCTCTTTAAGTCTGGGATATGGAAAACATCTGTCAATGTTTTTACTACACCATCAAACATTTTTAATTTGATAAATGCCCACACAAACCAATTTACAAGCTTGATTATTGCCCATTAGTACAACTCCACCATCAATTGGATCATAGGTGGAGAACCAATCTTTGTTGGGAGACATGTGAAATGAGTAGGCAGTATCAAGGATCTATTCATCTCGTGTTCTAGATCCTTCTTTACTCACCAAAAAAACATCTGCTTGTTCCTCCTTTTGTACAATGTTGGCTTTGGCTTGCTTTTCTTTATTCTCTTGGTCTAGCTTGTTTTTGAGCTTGTAACAATCAACTACAACATGCCATTTCTTTTTACAATATCTACAAAAATCCATTTCTGACTTTGGATTTTCATCTTGATTTGTGACTGTTACTGCTACTGGAGTTTTTGTCTATTGATCTTCCTCTAACAATCAGTCCTTCTGTAGGACTACTTTGGTTTAAGATGAACTCCTTGTCAATAATATCTTTTGAAAGTAAGGTAGATTTGACCTCCTCTAATGTGAGAGACTCTTGACCATAAATAATAGTCTCTCGAAAATGCTTGTAAGATGGAGGTAAGAAGTGCAGCAATATGAGAGCTTGGTCTTCTTGCTCATACTTGATGTCCCTGTTCTCAAGATCCATGAGAATTGAACTAAAATCATCAACATATGATTTGAGTGAACCACCTTCTACCATATGAAGCATGTGCAAGCAGTGTTTTGCAACCAACTTGCTAGTGAGACTCTGTCATATATAGAGATTTCAACTTGCGCTACAATGAAGCAGTTGTCTTCTCGTGAATAACTTCATGTAAGACTTCATTTGAAAGGCTTAAGCGAATGGCAACCGTGGATTTTTCATCCATGTCTAGCTTTTGGGCGTCAGTTAATTCACCTGGTATGACATCCTTTCCCAAGAAGGCCTTATACATACCATTTTGTGTCAAGACTGCATGCATCTTAACTTTTAACAAAGCAAAGCTGGTGTTGTGATCGAACATCTCTGTTGGATCCCGCTTGATTCCGGAATCCAACTCTTGCTTTGATACCACTAAATGTTAGGCCCCGCTTGATTCCGAAGCCCAACCGCTTGCTCTGATACCACTCTCGCTTTATTATGAAGCCCAACCGCTTGCTCTGATACTACAACTGTTGGGCACCGCTTCTGGAACCCAACTCTTAAACAGAACCATATGACGTGAGCGTATTATCTTGTAGAGTTATTTCATTTAACTCTCATTAGCCATCATCAGTTCACTCTCATTCTCACAACATCTCAAGCCATAATGGCAATCCCACACAACGAATTCACAATAATCACAAATTGACTTCATCAAACTTTTAGCTCTTAGTCTCTAGTTTATTTTGGAGAAAGAATCAACTCAATCGGAGTTCTATAGATGAAGTTATGCTTAAGAAACCAACGTGTGTTCGTGGCCCAATCATGCTCTCCCAACCAGCTCCTTAATTTCTTTCCATCAAACTTTCTCAAAACAACTCTAAAAGATCCCAATTTTCATGTAGAGATAGATACATGTCTTAGGAATCAATCGCCTCAAGAATCACTTCATTCTCGGTCGTATGTGGAAGTTATGGACAAAAGAATCCAACATGTTCATGTCTTTACTCATATTGTACCTCTCTTGGAGCAATTGTCATAACTTTTGCTACCGATGTCAGATTGAGTTTGTTCTTAGACCATTTGAAAGTAGACTTCAAGATCTACAACTTTCATGAAGACTCCAAAATGAAATTTGATCATTTAGAGGGTCAAAACATACTACCCGTGTGATTTTACGAGGGCAGGCCGTGTAACCTTCGGGTAACACGAATTTGCATCCTGCAAGACCCCTCCAAAGGATCCTAAATCCATCCTAACATCCCTTATACTCATAAACCTTCCTTATTGAACAATCCTAGCGCGATATCACTCCATATGCTCTAATTATTTGGGATACACGTCCTTTACGATATCCTAACTTGTAATGATCATAACTCTCAACTCCGATATCCAAAAATCACATACTTTATATCGTTAGAAAGCTAAGAAGACAAGCTACAACTTTTATGAAGGTAATTTTAGCTAATTCTATTTAGATTAATATAGAATTTTTCCTAAGGTTAGAACACACATTTTACCCTTATGAAAAACTTGAGAATTATCCCAAATTCGCTTCCTCTATTGCAATATCATTCCTAACGATTTCAACTATCAATTGGAATTCGTCAAACTCTCAAACACAATTCATTTGACTCTTCATATTCAACCACCTCTCATCATTCGCGATTCCCATCCATCTTTTTCATAACATCTCACTTATGTGAATATATGTACATATATACCAACCATTCATGCTCAACATTCATCGCATCCTCCATATACAAATTCACATTTCATTTCTGTACACAAATCTATATTTCATTAACATCATTAAGAGTTTTACAAACTTTAATGACATTCTAAGCCATATTACATTAATAGTCCAAAATCTCCAAATTATACATGGCACTTGAATAATAATTGGTCAGAATGCAATTACAGCTTTGTTTTACATAAATCACTTAAAAACAATACAAAACATGCAAATTCGGATTTATGCTTTGATTCACTTTCACTTGATCTCTTGCTCATCACCTGAATAGGGGAAAGAGAGTGGGGGTGAACTTAAAAGCTCGCAGGTAACATACATATAACGAATAACAAGCAAAACCGTTCAAAAAGTTCATCCTCATAGAAAATTTTTATTGAATCATAAAACACAAGTTTCTCAAAATTCTTGTCATGTAATCAAAATCACAACAACACAAGTCATGCATTATTCAACTTGTTCACAATTCATAATCACATAAGCACATCAGATACGCTGTGTAGCCGTGAACAGAACGTACTAACGCAATCCTACATAATGATTTTGTGTAACCGTGAACTTATGGGAGTCCGCGAGGGAGCTCCATGCCACTAGCGGGTAGGTGGGAGAAGCTTTTAGACAAGTGCACTTGACATACTTATGGGACTACTACAAACCCACATAACATGTAATTCATGCTTGAAAACTAATTGCCCAAATGGCAACATTTTGGAAACTTATCTTCATGAACATGACAAATTTCATATGCATTTCCGAAACTTAATTTCGTAAACATAAAGTCTTTTCAAAATCACTTCCATATCACAATTCATCATCCAAATTCACACACTAAAACATATAGAAATTTCGAAAATCATTCAAAAGCAACAATGTCACAACTATAAAGCAATGAGAAATCATTTTATTTTCTTGACTAAAAGGAAACATAATGACTCATTATCTAATTATAAATATGAAACACACCTTAAATTCCTTGCTTGAAAACCTTGCTAAAAAAGCCTCTACTCTTTCTCCTCTTGCCTCTCTCTTGATTTTCTTCAACATTGACAAAAATTCTCAAATCAATAAGCATTCCAATTGGGAAACCTATAAAACACAATCACTAAAATTGATCTTAGAAAACTTAAACTCATACTTTTCTTAAGCTTCATGAACTAAAATCTTTCTAAAAATCCAACAAATCAAACATACTCTTACCTTGATTCTTCACCAATTGAAGAGATTGTTGGCTCTAATGAAAGCTCTCATCCTCCTTTTCCTTTTTCTCTTCTTGAACAATCACAAATTTCTTCTTGAAAGCTAAGAAATGATGAACCCTAGTTTCTCTTTCTTCTTTTTCTCCTCTTCTCCACGATCTCTCTCTCATTTCTCTCTTCTCTTTGTTTTCCTCTCCCATTTTCGTTCATGCTTCTCCTTTAAAAGCCAAACAATCATTCTTATTACAATTATGTCATTAATGAGTGTACAAAGACCCTTATGCCCCTCCTTGTATGCCTTGCAACTTAAATGGCTTAAGTGATCTTCCCAAAAAGCCCTTATACATATACATTCTTACTACTTAATTCAATTAACCAATGTCATAAAGTCTTGCTCATATTAACATGCTAATTAACTTCACAAAGTAACATAATTGATCTATCAATACCTCAAAATTATTTAAATCATGCTTAGCTCATTCCAAAAGTCAAGACCTATTTCTGATCAAGTAATTGAAGGAATTTGATAGTATTTCCTTCTAGAAAAAAATGTTCCTTATTTTTTTCAATTTTCTAATGATATCAAAAATTATTCAATTTGGTTCGAAAATTTGAAAGTTATATCCCCATATATTTCCAAATTACTCTTATCCTGAAATAATATTCTGTGCTCAACTTCCATATAAAAATTAAAATTCTTAGAGACTGAATTAGAACTCGATTTCATAAGACAATTTGTAGCCCTATTTCTTTAATTTAGTACAAATCAAGAATCATCTCATTCGAATAACTAGAGAAAAAGTTATGGCTAAAATACCAAAGCATACTCAATGAATATATTTCAACTTATAACTTCCAATATTTCACATATAACCCGTCTTGTCCATAACAATCTTTTCTACTTTATTTCAAATTTAAGAATTCTTCTTTTCTTTATGAATAATCGCCAAAATTTCTCATTTAATATTTCTAACTTCCAAGAAAAGTTTGGGATCCAACAATCTCAAAATCAAATCTTGTTGTTTCTATCTTCAAACAAAACTTCTAATCACAAATAGAACTTTGCTCTCACTAGTACACGTGAATAGTACATGTATGTATGAATAATACCGTATTCGTATGTATAAATAGTATCGTATTTGTATATATGAATAGTACCATATACGTGAATAGTGTTAGTTGTTATAGCTCTGCTATAGTGACTACTACAGTGTTTACTTCAAAATAAATGCACGAACAGTTATCAACTTTCTTAGTTACTATTTTAGTATTCATCAACTTTCACTATCGTCCCTCGAAAGTCGAACGGATTGCGCCAAAAAATTTGTCATAATTTTCTCAACAAGCTCTGATACTAATTTGTTGTGAAGAGTGTAGGATCGTAGAATTTTGTTTGAGAAAGTTGAATGGAGCAACGGAGCAACAAGGAGAGAAAAATGTGGGAAGAATAAAATATAAAAAATTTACGTGGTTCACCCTTTTGAAATGAGCTACGCCCATCGGTGAAGACAATCAAAGAAAATTTACTAAGAGAAAAATAAGAAACAAAACACTTAAGGTTTTTGTCTCAACCCTTTATCCCAATTACACAAAAATCACAATATTTCACTCAAATTATCTTCTCTCAAAATAACTCAACTCTCTTTGCACTTTGTTATTCACTCTCTATCTGCTTCTTTACTTTCAAGAATACAATGACTATCCTTTTATAGGCAAAAGAATTAACATTTGTCAAAAAAACAAATCTTTGACAAACATTCAAAATTTTGTTTGGTTAACAAACATTGAAAAAATAAGGAGAGGTGCAAATTATTTTTGAAATGAAAGTTGTCAACTTTGACAATTTCAAAACACATATAACAAATCTCCACCTTATTTTTTTTGGGACTCTGTAAAAAAATTTTTCAATTATCTTCACCATTCTTCAATTATCTTCACCATTGCTCATCTAAGGCATTTATTATGATTTTTGTATTCCGATCAAGTCAAAGCAATGCTTGAACTTGCTCATAAATAGAGGCTTTGTCAACATGTCTGGCGGATTATCTACAGTTCTATTTTTCTTCATAATAACATTTCTTTATTTTTAACGATCAATTTTTAAGTAATTTTATGTGTCTAATACCGATTAAATTTTTTTAAACTTTAAATCTTGTATTTTCAGTTTAACTTTCGATCTGATTTTAAAAAGATGTAATATGAGTTTAATTTAACAGCCAATATTCATTAATTGGATCTATCAAAACGAATATTTGTTTTATGTTTTTTCTTATTGGTAATTTTATTGAATTTTTAAAATCGAATTAGTTAATTTGATATACTAACTAAATTCAAAAGTATTTTTAATTTTATTATAAATTTTAATTAAATGTATTTTATTTAAAAATAAAAATGAAAACAAAAAGATCAAAATTAAAAATAAAGAAAAGTAGAAATAGAACCTCGCACGAAAAAGATACGTAATACTAAAATAATTTTCCAATTTTGTGATAATTTTTAAAAATATTTATGATTATTAATAATAAAAAACTAAAATTTAATAAAATAAAATTGTATTTGATATAATATCACTAATAATTATTTAAAAATTTTGGTAATATATATATATATATATATATCTCTAGAAGGATAGTAGCAGGGGCTTTGATAAACAGTAGACGCCTAATTCAAGAGTTTTGGACACCACATCTCAAACTTGTCCATAGAGAATGTCGGAAACTGAGACCTCGGAACCCGAACACCTCCCGGAGGTCTTGCTTACGAAGAAGTCGCCGTTGTTCGCATTGTACGGTGAAGATTCATTTACTTCCAACAAATTCCGATACTTGAAAGCCTACGAGTCTTCGCTTCCTCTCCATCAGTTCTTGACCACTCATGCCCACTCTGTACAAGCCATCCTCTCCTCCGTCAACGCTCCCGTCACCGTTGATATCCTCCGCCATCTCCCTAATATGCGCGTGGTGGTCGCCACGAGCGCTGGACTCGATCAAATCGACCTCCCCGAGTGTCGCCGCCGTGGAATCAAAGTCACCAACTCCGGTACCGTGTACTCAGCTGACGTCGCCGATCTAGCCGTCGGATTGTTGATCGACGTCATGAGGAATATATCTGCGAGCAATCGCCGTGCGAAGCAAGGGCTGTGGTCCACTAATGGGGACTATGACTATCCTCTTGGTTTCAAGGTTTGTATTATCAATTAATTATATATGCTTAAAAAATTAATTGAAACATAATTGGCATGATATGATTGATCAGAGTGTGTTTTGTTTTCAGTTGAGAGGAAAGCGAGTAGGAATTGTAGGATTGGGGAAAGTAGGTAGTGAGGTTGCTAAAAGGCTTGAGGGCTTTGGATGTGATGTCTCATACAACTCTAGGAAGCAGAAACCACGTGTACCTTATCCATTCTATGAAGGTGTGCTTGAACTTGCAGCTGATTCTGATGCTTTGATCGTATGCTGTGGATTGACAGACCAAACATACCACTTACTGAATAAGGAAGTCTTGTCTGCCCTGGGCAAGGAAGGAGTTGTTGTGAATGTCGGACGTGGGGCGATTATTGACGAGAAGGAGATGGTGAGGTGTTTGATGGAAGGAGAGATTGCAGGTGCTGGGTTGGATGTTTTTGAGAATGAACCTGACATTCCTCCAGAGCTCTTCACATTGGATAATGTCGTTCTATCGCCCCATCGAGCTGCGTTTACTTCAGAGTCATTGAAGGATATGAGTGAACTTGTAGTTGGAAATCTTGAAGCTTTCTTCACCAAAAGACCATTGCTCTCTGAGTTTCTCCCTGACTAATATCAGGTTCTTGCATCTCTGAACTGTCTGAGACTTTTACCTGAATTGTTCCACCAATTTGGCTTCTTCCCTGGTAAATATTTCCAAGGGAAGTGTCGATGCTTTGAGCACCCCTGCAACTATGAATGGAACACTGAAAACACAAGCATTGTATAAGCACTCCTGTTCTGTTGTAATAATTCCTGTCTTTCTAAAAGTATGGGAGTAAACCCAACTTCAGGACATGTTCTGCTCCGACAGAACCCCTACTAAGGTATCTGAACATATGATAGCAGCTATTTCAGGCCATATTCCACTCCCACAGAGCCTCTACTAAGGTATCTAAACTTATGACAGCAGCTATTCATAGTAAAAGGAAGTGCTCCTCGGCGTTTACTCTCCACATTGCAATCGATATCAACGTTTAGCAGTTAGTAAAACAGCAGTAAAGCAACTCGTATCGAGTTCGGGCTGATAAAAAACATTGTTCTAAGGGCTCAAGTAGTGGAGGAACTTACAGGCTGCTCACGAGCAAATCCAAGCCAATTACGTCCATTATCATCTCGAGCTCTCACTGTAACTTATCATCTTCTTCATAGTTTTAATAATTATTGTGATTAATATTAACTAAATTACTTACATTTAGAAAATATAATCAATTACTTCTGGTTTTGGCTCATCGGATAATAATGGCCGTACCAAAGTTGATTCTCATCAGTAATCCTTAGTTCTTTGTTCTAACTAGAGACACAGTAAAATCAAGAACCACAAATTTATCCAGGCTATCGAATATCATATGCTATTTCGAGAATACAAAAGGCACTGTTCATTCGTAATGGAAACCACATTCAAAGATTATCTTGTTCTTGAACTTCTTAAAGCAAAGAAACGAAACGAAGAGGACACCGACAGAGTGAGCGTAAATTGTTACCTTTTTCAAAGCTCCCAAGCACTCCAATTCTTGCCAATCTCAAAAGCAACATACGCTTTAACACAAGCCTGCCTTACCTGCTCTTCAGTAAGCCACCAATCATCCCAATCACTCATACTAATCTCCTTGTCAAGCGCCACTCCTTTGTAATCCAAACAACACTCCACAATCCTCTCCACTGAAGCCCTAACCAAATTATCTATATACGTCCTCAAATCCAAGAGCCTGTGAACCCTAAGTTCGTGCTCCGTCATCATCAGCTTCTTCGCGTCCGATCCGTTCCAGATTCCAACAAACGTGTATTGCTCTTCCGAAAGAAAACGTCGGAGAGCCAGCGGCACGGTGTCGCAGTGATGGAGCTGGACGATGAGGCATCGCGTTCCTACGCAGAGCTGGAGAGTGTCCGCCGGAGGATCGTTTCCATTTCTCGGGTTCCACTGGACGCCCATGCCGACAACGAGGCGTCCAAGCTGGTAGCGACGGTAGTAAAGAGTGGCGTTTATCCATTCCCGTACGACGGAGGCGGTAGAGGTGACGGTTACGGAGATTGGAGTGCCGAAGAAGTTCACGGTGAAGAGACGGTGGTTTCCGGCAGGTGCCTGGTTTTCGACAATGGTGATTTCCGGCGTCATGTCGATTGTGACCGCAAACGTAACCGGCAAGTTACTGCTCTACTGCGGTTTTTAACTTTTTATTCAACGTGGGGAGGTGTTCCTGAGTATACACACTCACACCGGGAATTCGGTGTTTTGGACGATCTGGGCCGTTTATCTTAAACCCGAAATCAAGTTCACCAATGGATCATCAAGAGACTTAGGAGCAAACACATTGAATCAAAAGGCAAAGAACAAGAAGAAAGAAGAAAAGTCACTCATGTTTATGGGCCCAATATCAACCCTAGTTCAGACATACCAAGTAAAGTCACTCATGTTTTGTCCCACAAATGTACAGTCTGCCCGCGCCTCTTATGTTCAATATTTAAATAAATATTGCTAAGGGATCCTCCAATACTGCTAAGGGAGCTCCTCCACAGAGATTAACACGGGGTACTGTATACCGAACCATGTGCTAGCTGCTTGTCTCGAGCTTGTTTCTTTTTCTTTTTTAAATTTTTTTATACAAATTTCTTTTTTTTCATAAAAAGAAAAGTAAAGTAGAACTAACATGACTAGTCTAGAGAGGCTAATCTCAGCTATATCCTCTAGGAGGACCGAAAGATATCTTGATAGTGCATTTATAAAAGTAGTAGTCCCTAAATCAAAATTTGTAGCAAAGTTGGCGAGCCAGTCGGTGCTATTATTTCCTTCCCTATAAGTATGTCGGGGAATAACTACCCAGTTGTGATTAAGTAGTTCATTGATGCCAGTGATGATCGGATTCAAAGATGTAGTGCGCTTAGAGGAATTAGAAAGAATGCTCAGCACCATATAAGAGTCTAGTTCTAATTCCACCTAACGATAGCCTAAGTCCCAAGCCAGATCTAGGCCAGAGAAAACACCCCACAATTCAGTGGCTAACGAAGAACACCATCCAAGATTTTGAACAAAGCCTCCAAGCCACGCACCTATGCTGTCACGAATAAGTCCTCCTGCTGAGGCCAAGTAGGGTGAGTTTTTGCACGCCCCGTCAGTGTTTAATTTCACCCATTCAAGGGCTGGCTTACACTAGCCAATAAGCTGCTCGTGCCGAGGTCGATATCCAGGAATGGCTCTGCCTTGCCAGACCGAAGCTGTGTGTATCTGATAGACATAGTCCAGGACACAATAAACTGGAGAAGTCGACCAAGGGGGCTGTGAGTGAAAGAGAGCTCGATTCCTCCAGGACCATAAAAACCAACAAGCAATGTCAAAGATGAGGGACCAATCGAGGCCACATACCAGTTGGTGCCTTTGAAGATTCATGTGAAGCCAGTCTTGGCCATTTAGATTGAAAAAATTTGGAGAAACGACATGTAGAGGGAAGGATAGCTACAGACTTCGCGCTTGGGGGTAGTCTCGCATGACATGTAGAGAGGACTCTTCTGCCTGGCAGTGATGACACTCAGCAATCGTAATAAGACGTCCGCGTATCCATTGTTGATTAGATAATAATCGATCTTGAGCGAGGAGCCAGAAAAAGGATCGAATACGTTGAGGGCCGGCCCAGTGCTATATTATCTGCCAAGATTCATGAGTGTCTTGGTAGCCATGATCCATTATCATTGAGTACGCTGAAGTGGTAGTGAACTTGCCGATGCTCGACATCCCCCAGATCAATTTGTCAGGCCCTAACTGAGGTTGAGGCGATAGAATACCTGCAATGATCATGCAAATAGAGTGAGGAAGCAAAAATTGGAAATCATTCCATAGCAAGTTAACTAAATTTTCCACATAGTGTTGAACGGGTCAGGCGAGCAGAAGCGTGCCTTTGTGCCATCATAAATCACCCATTTCATGCCGCGAAGGACATGATGCCATATAACTTTTATGCTCCTCCATGTCATAGAACCACCGACAACCTCGAGGGAAATTGGCAGGTTGTTGACATAGCAGACAAAATTTTCACCCATAACGCGTTCGGCTCTGAAATCAGGGTCCACCTTAGTTTAGTTAAGAAAGCATCATTAGTTTCACGAATTTTGCGGATGCCCAGATCACCCATTTCTTTTGGTTGGCAAACTGTGTCCCAGTGAACGAGGTGAAGCTTTTTGTTACCCAGAGATGAGCCCCATAAGAAGTTGTGCATAATTTTTTCCAGGTCATCGTAAAGGTGTCTAAGAAGGCGAACCGTTTGCATAGTATAGGTGGGGAGAGCGGAGAGAACCGATTGAATCAGAATGGTTAGTCCTATAAAGGATAAAAGATTTTTGGTCCAGCTCGAGAGGCATTGTTGGACTTTATCTAGAATAAATTAGTAAGTGCTTTTATGGACTCATTCATGCAGTAAAGGAACTCCAAGATAATGTCCTAAGTCTGTTGTCTGCTTAAAACTCAATTCTCAGCTCAGCCGTCGTTCCGTGGACTGTGGGACATTTTTTGAGTAAAAGCATCAAGATTTTTTGTGACTAATCCTTTGACTGGAAGCTGTGCAAAAGAAAGTTAAGATTTCCTTAATGACCTGAGCTTGATCGGTTGAGGCTTTTGAGAATAAAATGAGGTCATCAGCGAAAAATAGGTGAGATAAAGAGGGACCTTTTCTGCTTAGTGTAATGGACTTCCATCGGCCTTAGGTCACGGATTGGTTGATAAGATGGCCCAAACGTTCCATGCACAGTACGAAGAGATAAGGTGATAAAGGATCACCCTGTCAAATACCTCCGAAAGGAGTGAACGCCTCGCTAAGTTCCCCTCTCCAATTAATTTGCATGGAAACCGAGGAGACACACTTTATAATGAGTGAGATTAATGATCCAAGAAGCTCAATATCGATGAGAGTATCTATAATGAAGCCCCAAGAGAGGCAATCATAGGCTTTTTCGAGGTCTACCTTTATGGCCAGGAGTCCTTTCTTCCCAGATTTCCTTCTCATAGTATGAATAATTTTTTGGGCGATGATGATGTTATCTACAATCAATCTTCCTAGGACAAAACTACATTCATTAGGGGCGACCAGGTCTTCAAGAAAAGGTTTCATCCTGTTAACAATGATCTTTGTGAGGGCTTAAATCATCGAGCACAAGGCGATATGTCGAAATTGCGTGATCGACGTTGGGGAGGGATTTTTGGGTATAAGGATCATAAGGGTGTGGTTCAGTTCAGACTCCCACATTGCATGCCTAAAGTTTTACTGGAGGAATCTCACCAGGGAGGGTATTTAATCGCAAGGTAGCCCCTAGTTTGAAAATAGGTCTTGCATTCATGACTATCAAGTTATGCAACTTGTATTCCA
>JANITW010000010.1:26733893-26744246 GCA_027564335.1 Erythroxylum williamsii | reverse complement strand
ATTAATAAATTCTTATAAATTAAAATAAATCAATTATTTTTATTTAATAGTCTCTTTTTCAATTAAAAATTAAATTCTTCTAAAGATGAGGATATTCCCTTTCAATCATATTTCAATTCTTTAATTTTATTTAATCTTTAATCGTTTTTACAATGATTTAATACCGGTTGAACATTTTAAACCTTAAACCTCTTGTCTTATTGTTTTAACTTCTGATCTAGTTTTTAAAACATTGGTAAATATAAAAATTCAAAATTTGACCATATTTGGGACTAAAATGATATTATTTTAGTTTAACTGATTTTTAATTGAGTTTTAAATTTAAATTCAATCTAAATTTTAATTAATTTGAACTCAATCCATTAATTTTGAATTAAATAAAACTTAATTTATTAATAAATTTGGCTTAACAATTTTTTCAAAACTTAAAATTGACCCAAAATTTTATCTTCTTTATATCAAGATTTTAATTTAATTGACCTAAATTTTAATTTGATTTATTAATTTCGGATTGATGTTGGACCGACTTTGCAATCCCCAATGGAGGATCTATTCACCGGGTAAGGTGATTCTGAGGGCAGTGGACAGAGAATTCTATTTCGGGTTAATGAAAGTGCAGAGCGCGTTCCAGTACAAGAGCAAAGTGAACTAATGAGAGTGAGGCTGAGCCGCCGTATTTGTTAAAGTACTAGTGGAGGTGGGGTTGGCTTTGAAAGCGGATCAGAATCATTGCAGCAGGTGAGAGGGATCACAAGAGATCAATGTTAATACATTAGACATACCTACAAGTGTAGTATCATTTAATATTTTGACTACTTTTAAATTAATATTTATATCATATAAAAATTATAAAACCATCATCATTATCAATACTAAGATGAAATCTTATTAAGCCTTTGTTTAGTTAGGCTTATACTAGTAGAGTTTTTGTCAGTAAAGTTGTTTTTTGTAAATCTTTTATTAAAAAAACATTTATAAGAAGTCAGTTAGATGTTTGATTGTCATTTAAAAAATAACTTCATATAGTAAACTATTCGGTAACATAAAAATAAAAAGTATTTTTAATTTTAATTTTAATTTATTTTGTAATATAAATTATTTATATAAAGCACAATATATTAATTATTATATAATTTTAAACCATATGAAACATAAATGAAAATATATCTACCAAAATTTTTTATATGAATTACAATGTAAGTAAAACGAATATCACAAATAAAAGTTAAAACATATTTAAAAATAAATAATATTATATAAATCTCAAAATAAACGCGAATATAGGTTTGCGGGTATTGTAGAAATTATGTGTAAGACGTAAGAAAAAATGAATTAAAAAATATGCTCATTAATTGATCAGAAAAATCAAACTAAAAAGGTACTTTTTTATAAGCTTCAAATTTGAACTTCTTACAAAGTTATATTTTAGTTGTCAAAAAAGTCATATCTATTAAAAAAGTACTTTTTTATTTTACAACTAAACATTCATTTTTTAAAAAAAATTGTGGTAGAAAAAAATACTTATTAACCTTTCAAAAATCCATCAAAACAAGTACTAAATCACGAGATTTGAAAAGATCCAATAATACACGACTTTACAATGTTTATGAAGTATAAATTTTTTTTAACAGCTTGTAAATATTGGAGATTTAAATATTTCAAGTTTCTAGTCGAACTGAACTTGGCAACATGAACTTGAGCCGAACTTGAAGCTCGATCAATTAAGACTAAGTTGAGTCAAACTAATTTTCCAGCCCTAATCATGGGTTCCAAAAATGTCTAAGTCATGACTAATGATAGAATAATTACACTACTAATATGATATGTGATGTATATAATTAGCCAATTGTTTAATCATGTCGTCTAGTCACGTAGGCATACCATAGAGACCCTAATAAACACGTATTGCCACTTTTTTTATGAAATAATATTCAGTTTAGTTTCTTGTTAATGCCAATTTAGTTTGTTGGGGACAAAAGAAGAAGCCCAATTTTGCAAGGGAAAGAATCAATTTCTTCTCCAATTTGGGTTCATCCTAAGTACGTACATTAATACGTGACAAAAGAAGGAAGTTACTAAGTTACTAAGTAATAGTCATGCTTAAATGCTCATAATTAAGGTAATTAAGTTTACAAATTTTTTATTTCTTTTATTTATTTTTAAAATATTAGTATTTCTTAGACTTTATAATTTATCATAATTCCATAAAATTAAAAAAATTAATGTTTTCAAAATCGGACCTAAAGTTAGATCTGTAAGACAAAAGATTTAAGGTTTAAAAGGTTCTGTCATAAGAATAATTTTGAAAATTTTGAAAAATGATTAAAAAGATTACCCTTAATTATCTTAAAATTTAAAGTTTAATTTAAAAAAGGAACAATTAAACAAAAATTAATTAGTTTATTTTGATTTGTGAAAACTAATTAATTTATCAAAATTGGCTAATTAATTAATAAAATGATCGATTTTTAAGAAAAAATTATTAAACTAAATCAAACTTAAAATTAGAAATTGAACTGAAAAGTCGACTAGTTCAAGGTTTCGCTATTAAGCCGATTAAACCAGTTTAATTTTTAAAACATGGATAAAAAATATTTTTAAAATTTCATTATACTTGCTTGTACTACTTAAATCAATTTATTATAAAATTAACTCTAAAAAACAAACCAAACACAATTTTAAGGAATTAATTTGAATGTTAAAAGGGTGTTGGATTAAGTATGCTTTTCTTAAAAAGAAATTAACAAAATCAATCTTTTTTAATTTTGAACACTGCTGGACAATGCACGAAACTAAATATAGCTTTAAGGAATTAATTTGAATGTTAAAAGGGTGTTGGATTAATTATGCTTTTCTTAAAAAGAAATTAACAAAATCAATCTTTTTTAATTTTGAACACTGCTGGACAATGCACTGAGATTGAGTGTTATGACTGTTTATAAATAATAATATTTTAAAATAAATTATACAATGATCACAAACAAATTATCTATTAAATTGTACAAAATTTCCTCTAAAATTAATTACTTATAAACATAAATTCTTTTATTTTCACTTCAAAAACAACATCAGCAACTCACTACAACTTTTCAATGACGTCACAGAATGTCAATATTTTTCGTGACATTTTATATAAAACATCGCAGAAACCTTTTGCCTACATTACATTTCGCGAAGTTTTTTTAATATTTTTTAAAACATTACAAATTGTATTCTGTGACGTTTTTGAACATTTTGTGAAGAAAGAAAAAATTATGTATATTTGATGTACTATACCTTGTGCACCGGAGTCATTACAAGAAAATAAGACATTTTATGACTTTTAAAGTTACGTATATTTGATATACTATACTTTGTACACAGGAATCATTACAAGAAAATAAGACATTTTGCGACGTTTTAAAATATATGTAACTTTTTCTTTGCATTTTCTATAAACAAACTATTTCCGTAATTCGAATCTTTAACCTTTTGATCACAAAAAAAAACAGTCTTATCGGTTACTCGAAAAAAAGTATTCAAAATTTTAATCTTGAAACATAGATATCAATTTTTAAAAATTAAAAGAAAGTTTTTAATCTTTTTTAATTAATTACACTAAATCTTTATGAAATTTCATTTTTATTTCAAATTTCATATGTTAAAATTATTATTTATTTCTCTGTAATATTGTTGCCTTATCACCAAATTCTTTTGTTATATTTTTAAACGTGAAATTTAATACAATTAATCATTTTAAATTTAGCCAATAACACAATTCCACGTCAGTGTAAAAGCTTTTTTTATATATTAAAATTTAAAAAAATAGAGGAAGAATTAATGAATTATACAACGGAGACTTCCTTTTTTATTGTTACAGAAGATGCCACTGCACTTTCTCTGCTTCCATATCTACTTAGACACTCACTTCACCACTGTAACTTCCACTTCTCACTTCTCACTTCTCAATCTCTTACACTCTTCATGATCAATTTCTCAATAGCTACCGCACCTATAGCTACTAGCCTACCCACAGCCACGGCCATTCTTGGTTACTAGGCTTCCACAAACAAAACTAACCAAACCCCGTCTTAAGAAAGGAAAGTTTATGGCTTCTTAGCACACACAATACAATCAAAACGTGGTAAATTTTGCTACATATCTGTTTGTCTATCTACTGCACTACTCATCTGTGTGATACACAAATAGAGAGAGACAAAATGGGTAAGGAAAAGTTGAGCTGAAGAGGATAGAAAACAAGATCAACAGGCAGGTCACCTTCTCCAAGAGAAGAAATGGTCTGCTTAAGAAAGCTTACGAACTTTCTGTTCTTTGTGATGCTGAGGTTGCCCTCATCATCTTCTCTAGTCGTGGCAAGCTCTATGAATTTGGTAGTGCTGGGTATGGTTTCACTTATATTTCTTTTTTTCTTCTTCAGTAAGTGAGTGTTCTTGCAGTTCTTCGTGTGGATTTTTCTTGCACCATCCTGGTTTCTCTCTTTTTGTTGTGTTCGTAGGTCTTAGCTTTCGTTTCTGGGTTTTGAAAGATTTATTTGGTTCCTTAGGATTCTGATAAGCTCATATAAAGCTATATAGATAGCTATCTGTTTTGTGCTCAAGATTTGTATGTTTTTCTCTAATGGAATTTATGCGTTCATGACACTGCACTGTTTTATTTACTTGTCATGTTCGTTTATCTCTCAAGCTCATCCTTTTATTCTCTGGTTCTCAGTGCGCTCATCTTTTTCGTTAGATTCTTTTGGGTTTTGGGTATGTTTTTGGATCGACTCAGACATGGGTTTTGAGTTTGAGGTTCTTCCAAGTGACATTCAGACACGTTTCATCGTCCTACGAAAAAAACCCTTCTTCTCTATCCCTCTGTCTGTTACAGGCCTATGATTCTTCTTCACTGGTTCCACTGGTTGAGTGACAGACATGAAAATATGCGATTCAAGTCAGCATTAATAACTCTTTAGTCACTAACTAGTGATGTTGTTCTTTGACCTCTGTGTAAGATCTAGGGTTTTCTTACCTGCTTCTTTACTTTTCATTTTCCTTGTTTGTTTCTGGGATTTTCTTTTTCTTCCTCCAAAAACACAACAGGAAAAAGCTTACATCAGTCAGTCCTGAAGGTCTCAGAGGACTGATAGTTGTCCACTTTTCTCTTTGATCTACTGGTTTCTTCCATTCCCTTGTCTCTCAATGTGGGTGTGAAGTATAATCAATCAAACCCATCTTCAAAGATCTGTCTTTGATCTTCTAGTTAATGAATCTAGCTTCACTAGTTTGATACTGATGATCACAGCTTTTCCTAAGAATGAGATAATGCAAAATTGATCTTAATCTACAAATTAGAGATTTTGAATATTCCATTAAAATTTTGATCAAGTTTATGATATCAAAAAGCTTTCAAATTTACCAATTTTATAAAACTAACAAATGCTTTTGTTGAATGATCGTCTTCGCAGAATAACCAAAACACTTGAGAGGTACCAACGTTGTTGCTATACTCCTCAGGACAACAGCATAGAACATCAAACCCAGGTTTGTGTTTCCTGAATTTCTTTGCCTGCTTTTGATTCATGTAACTCCATCAAAAAGAAGTCCCTTTAAATTCAGTTAGCGTCTTACCCTTATATAATATTCTATCAACTTAATTTCTTTTGTATTTGGTGATCTTTCAAGAGCTGGTATCAGGAAGTAACAAAGTTAAAGGCAAAATATGAGTCTCTTCAACGAACTCAAAGGTTGTAACTAAGCTTCTCTGTGATTCTCTTGCACCAAAAATTTATATATGTATATTTTAGTGATAGTTTCAGTTTCTTAAGGCATTTGCTTGGGGAAGATCTTGGGCCTCTGAACGTAAAAGAGCTTCAGAATCTTGAGAAACAGCTTGAAGGAGCTCTTACTTTAGCTAGGCAAAGAAAGGTACATTACATCAAACATAGTGGCTAAGGTTGAAGCTTGATAAAGAAATAGTATGGTTCTGGTTAGTTTTTGAGAAGATAATCTACACTTGAAGTGTAAGTATGGTGCTGTGACTGTCTTTTTATTTTTTGGTGCAGACCCAGATCATGTTAGAGCAAATGGAAGATCTTCGCAAAAAGGTGGATTAAAACTAGTCGTGAAATTGAAGGATTTTCATATGTAATTAGTTTCACAGTTTCTTCGTAAACTTCTGTTCACTCTATACTTGCAGGAACGTCATCTGGGGGACTTAAACAAGCATCTGAAGAATAAGGTCGTGCTTGTTTGAGTTAATCACCATTTTCGATGTTAAGTGCAATCTTTGTTTTGTCTCCAACGATTTTCACTTTCTGTGTGTGTGTTTCTGACAAAATTTCAGCTGGAAGCAGAAGGACAAAGCCTTGCAGTACAAGGGTTATGGAGCTCTGCTGGAGCTGATGAAAATGGCAACTTTCACATGCATCCTTCTCATACCCATCCTTTGGACTGTGATCCTGGACCTGTTTTGCAAATCGGGTGTGTGCCTGGAAATTTTTTGGCGAACTCATATTGCTTATAATGATCAATCAGAAAGAAGAAGATGATTTGCAAGTGCATGATCGTTACAAGAAAGTGATTTTGGTTTTGTTCTGAAACAGGTACCATCAGTTCGTTGCAGGTGAAGGATCGTCTGTTCAGAAAAGCTTGACTATGGAGACAAACTTCATTCAGGGATGGGTCCTTTGAACACTACTACAAATTAGAGACCCACCAGTATATCCTCTATATATATATATTGGACTCTTATATAGTTATCCTTTTTTTATTGAATTTGTAATGGCATATGGGTTTTTTTTTTTTATGACATGAATTGGTCTATAATATTAATAAATTTACAAATGTTGAATTCACCTAACAAACGACATCGTTTTAAGTGAATAATCAAGTTGATTGTTTCTTAGTTCTTTTTTTTTTAATAAGAGGAAACCCTGTAGGCAGGCCAAGTGAGTACACCTCTCTGAGGACTCAACTAGCACACTACCTCATAGACGGGCCAAGCGGGACATCTCATTATCGAGAGTCCAGCACAGTTAAAACCTCGACTGCTTCAAATTCTTACAAAAAAAACTAGCATAGAATCGAACCTAAAATCTGATCAAAACTAAACTCCGCTCTCAACTATCTAGCCACGCATCAATAGCTGATTGTTCCTTTCCCTCAAGCATGAGTTGGATCAATGTACAATCAAAACAAATATGATTAAATTAAACTTATAAATAATTAAAATGATGTCGTTTTTTAAATTTTAAATTTATATACACTCACTTGAAATGATATTATTTTACAAAGTTTATCGAAACGACACTGTTTTAAGCGACTAATCGGGTTGCTCGGGTCTCTTAGACCAACTCTCAAATATGAGTCCGGCCCAAAATTTGATCAAATTAAGTTTGGCCCGTTAAAATATTTAGGCCCCATCCAAGAACTTAGTAGTCCAATTTGCCCACAAGCCAAACTTGTGAGAGGGATCCAAAAGCCCTGATCGACCAAAATGTCCATTTACTTTTAACGGTGCCGTCTCACTGCAGTGTGACGGGACTTGACGTTTTACTTTAACTCAAGTCGTTTTCGTTTCCATGAATTAAAATGACTTTTCCTTGTAATTATTTCTTGTTAAATAATATTCAGATAAAATTTTATTTTAATAACTTTTTATAATTAATATTAATTGAATTATTATTTTTCTTTATATAAAATAATTTAAATAACTTTAACTGTTAAAATTATTAAAATAAATAACAGCATAATTAGATCCCATTTTTAATAAATTAAACTAAAGGTTACAAAAATCGTTAAAATTTTAATAATTCATATAATTTTAATTACATTAATTATTAAAATAATTAAAATAACAACTATATAATTAAGCGACAGAGATGACAATTAAACCTAATCCGCTTACCTAATCTAAGGTCAAATTGTCAAGCTCGAGTTCACCGTACCTTAGACTTAATATTTTTCGAAAAATTTGGTTTCAAGTTGGACTAAAGCTTCGACCGTCCAGCCTCATACCGACTTATCACAGCCTAATCTGAAGTTAACGAGCCAGTCTCAAATCGATCGAACCTCAAATCTAATTGTTTCAAAAAATTAGATTTGCTTGAGGATGGACTCAATTCTTATTTTTATTTAATAAAAATAAAAAACAAGTCGGGCCAAGCCGAGTTTTGTTCAAGCTGGAGCTTAGCTGAGGCCCGGCAGAAATTTTAGCCCGGCCGACTATTGTCATCCCTAATATTTAACAAAGAAAATTAAACAATAAATCAAAATTTTCACCAGTCAATTAAAGTGTTTTATATTAACATTACTTGTTGCCCTTATTTGCTTGCGCAGCTCAACAAATTCAATAGAGCAACTAATACATATTTATTCATATATATACCGACAACAAGAGCAAAAAAGAAGAAAGAATACAAGGGCAGCCTTATCAATTAACGTTGTGGTCGTGAAGGCGGAGGTAAACCTTTGACTCTTGTTTCCGGTGGTCCGATGAAGAGCTCAGTCTCCACATCCGAAACCGGACTACTACTTCCTTCATTTGGTAAGCTTTCTTCCCGACTATTCTTGGACCCTTCCCATGGCTGCACCCCACACTAACAATTCAAAGTTCAAAGTCCCAAACTTCATTAACCATTACCATTTGAAGTACTAATAAAGATTCATAAGTTTCAATCAAAATGATCATGTTCTGAGTTCAGAGTTATGAGTTCCTGCTGTTTTTATCAGGCAAATAGATCTAAACTTCTCACTTTACCTTTTCAGACAGCTTTGTGTTTTCAGCTAACAATGCCTTCTCCTGAAACAAACACACACACAAAACATTTAAATTTATTGTTTCCAACTCAAGCAAGTTGTGATTTTGTTGAAGATTCTACCTTTTCCTTCAGTTTCTCGATCTGTTCTTTGAACACCTGATTCTGTAACAAGCAAAAGGATTAAGACTTCCAGATTCATCGGATACGTATGTGATATAAGCAAACACACAAGCTTGTAATTAATGGCGTCAGTAACCTTTCTAGCTCGAATGCAGCTTACACTCCTCTCCAGCTGTTGCTCTATCTGTCGCAGTTCTTCAAGAGTACATGAACCTAGATTTTCTCCAAGGAGTTTCCTGAGACAACAATGAAAGATTCGAACTTCAACTTCAGGATGTTGTGAGAAAATGGAAACTTCAACCAGAAAGTGTTATATCATTAGTGCTTCCAACCGTTTAGAGGTTGCCAACAATTTCATTTTTATTTCCGACAATTTTGAACAATTTCAATTCAAACATCACAAAACATACATAAACAATTTCCAACAATTTTTAATAATTTCATTTATAACAATTTCAAACAATTTCAATTCAAACATCATAAAACATATATAAACAATTTTCATTTCTGACAAATCCATTTACAACAATTTCTATTTCCGACAATTTAATTTCCAACAATTTTAATTCAACCGTTACAAAACATATATAAATAACCAAATATAATATAATTATTTTTCAAACTTTAGATAAAAAAACACACCTGAAAATCTAAAAATTCAATTAATTGTCAGGTTATGTAGGGTCTGGATCTATTCTAGATTTGGAGATTCCAGATACGGTTGATGGCTAGAAATGTTGTTGGAGATCAGTGGTGGCGTGCTGTGTGGAGGAGAGTGGCATGGTGCAATGGCGTCATTAGATGGAGGAAAGTGGTGTGGTGGTGGCATGGAGGAGAATGGAGACTGGTGTGGTGCTCTTGTTGTTGCCGGAGAGGGAGAGGCAAGCGTCAAAGAGGAGAAAGAGAAAGAGAGAGTGGGAGTATGTGAGAGAGAAACAAAAAATAGAAGGTGAGAGCATATGAGCGTTAGGTGGGTAGGGGTTTTGAAAATTTTGATTTCTTTTATCATTTTTGCAAACAAGTTCTTGTAATTTTCAAAAATCACAGGATCGACTATATATATTTTGAATGCCAGCTGGTATCACTAACCTCAATTTTGTTCCGTTTTTCAATCGGTATGGAACGACATTCACATTCTTGCTCAACGTTTAAATGGAAGTGAGACCCACTTCTATTTAACCCTATGTGGGTTATACTTTAATAAAATTTAAAAAAATCTACGTCAGCAAAAAAAGTCAAGTCAGCATGTAACTGACAGAGGCCTAATTCTGTAAGTAGTTCCATCATGTCAAGAGCTGTTTTGAACGTTTTTCAAACGTTATGGTTCATTTTGAATGTTTTGCAAATGTAATGATTTATTTTTATCGCACCAAAATATTAGAGTCCAACTTAGATTTTAGTATAAATGTAACATCTCACCCCCTCCTGGAAGGGTAAAATAGGAAATTTGTCGTAGGATGGGATTGATAGGGAATAATTAGTACTGTTCATGC
>JANITW010000010.1:26720399-26733793 GCA_027564335.1 Erythroxylum williamsii | reverse complement strand
TCTTCAAGAGTACATGAACCTAGATTTTCTCCAAGGAGTTTCCTGAGACAACAATGTCAGATTCGAACTTCAACTTCAGGATGTTGTGAGAAAATGGAAACTTCAACCAGAGAGTGATATATCATTAGTGCTTCCAACCGTTTAGAGACTTCAAGAAACTCTATCTTCTTCAACATCTCTGCTGCTTCTGTCTTCAACCGCTGCTATGTGTACAAGAAATGGATTAGGCACATAATGTTTTTTATTAATTTCAGGGGTATCCTTAATTTAAATAATTAAATAAGTCTTTTATTTTTAAAATCTTTAATATTTTAAAAAATAATTTTCTTATACTTCTATTAAATAAAGCATACGTAATATGAACATATCATCATCATCACACCTAATCTGAAGTCCCGCAATGAAGCGGGGTTTGAGAAGATCTGATAATATGCAGCCTTATCCCTACATAGTAAAGAGACTGTTTCCAAACATATATCACACATAAATCAATAAAATATATCCGATATTACTTCCGACTTAACTATTAAACTCGATTTGGACTAACTCTGAATTCATTATACCCGACTTAAACTAATAATTTATGTTAATTATCTTAAATTATTAATTTGAGTTAGATTTAATTGATTCAAATTGAATTTAAGAACTGAATTCGATAATCATGTCCACAACATTTGATTGATGGACATAGTCGTTCATATCTTGTGTATTTTACTGTTATTTTTTGGAAAAAAAATTAAGAAAAAGAGTTTTTTTTAATTAAAATCAAGAAAAAATTTCCATAATTTTAAAGATTTTTTTTTCTAATTTACTAAAATCATAAGTTCAAGTACCCTAATTTAAGACTTATCTCAAAAATGAAACATTCTACATCATCATCCAAAGTTTAGGAAGTGAGCAATTTGTATTTTGCATGGGAAGAGAATAGTCACCTGCACGTCTTCTTCAGTAGGTTTCTTACTGATTTGATGGTCTTTTATGTGCCTCTGATAACGTTCGATGGTGCTTTGCATGCTGCAACACAAAGAACAAAGAAGGACTACCATACGTTATTAGTGAACACAAACCCTAAAGATCAACACTACCACACAAGAGGAGCTTAAAAAGGCAAAGATGAGGTCAGGACATTGTAGCAAGTGAAAGGTATACGCATGTGTTTCAATTCACACAAATCATACTCAAGATCTAAATAGGCATAGCATAGTTACGAGAATCACCAAAATGATGACTATATAAAGAAAGAAAGAAGAACTCGTGTTGTTTCTATTTCAAAGTTCTGAACTTGAAAGCATAAGGCTACTATCTAAAACATATAATAGCAATCTTACTTGGGTACAATGATTTTCTTTTTCTAATAAGAGCTTGAACTTTATAATGCAATCAATGGACAACTTGATCTTCACACAACACATTGCATAATAAGGTTTAGACTTTTACTCTCCTTCATCTTCTCTCTCGGAGCTAGTTTGTGTCTTAGGGTCATGAGTTTTATGATACTGAAAAGACATGATTAAGTAAGGACATCCTGATTCGTGACAAATTCAGACATGGAAAGCATGAATCAGCCATAAGAACACACAACTTGGTGATCAGTTGGTGAAGATGATTCTCTTTACCCAAAGAGTTCAGTGTTTCAATTGCATGTCATGTCACCCAGAAAATCATTCACTTAAAGTAAAACCTACTGCCATTTGTGTACTAAAACCTAAGTATAGCTTCTTAGTACAAAGTAAAAACTAAGAGTCCCTCAGCTCTTAGCTTAGCCCTATAACCAAGCTGGTGAAGACCATGGCCTTGTTGGTAGAGATGGTCGTTATGATTACTATTTTTTTTTCCTTCCAAATTCACTGGAACATGAAATGAGAACGAAGACAGAATCTCTAGCAGGTGTACTAAGGTATCAGGAAGAGAATCTTTAAAGATCTGATCAACTAGGAACAAGATCTGAGATTGGTTGTGCCTGTTCTTGTGGTATGTATGAAGGAGGGAGAGATAGAGTGGTTGAGGAGGCCATGGACATAACCCTAAGATGTAAGAGAACTTTACCACGCATCGATGGATCCAGAAAAGCTACTGCAGATTTCAATTGCCCCAAGAACAAGGAACGAGGTTCTTAAGATATAAAGGAAGTGAAATTTCAAATTAAGATGAATGAAAAACAGGTCATACCTTGAGCTTGCAAATTCATAAAGCTTCCCTCTTGGTGAGAAGATGATAAGAGCAACCTCAGCATCGCAAAGAACTGAGAGCTCAAAGGCCTTCTTGAGGAGGCCATTTCTGCGTTTGGAGAAGGTGACTTGCCTACTTGTGGCGTTCTCTATACGCCTCATTTGAGTCTTTCCTCTCACCATCTCGACCTCTATGTCAATGTCTTCACAAGTCTGTATATGAAGCTGAACACAGAAAGCAGAACTTTATCAATTCTGTTGAATCAAAATCCATGAAAAGAAACAGTTCTGAAGGCAAAACTCATGATGAAAAAACTCATCAAACGGGCTAGTTTCACAAGATAACAATGTCTGAAAAGAAAAGTCAAAGAAGTAAAGTTCCTGGATCGATCAATGAAACACGGTACAAATTGTAACTTAAGCGAAGCAGCCAAAGACCAGAAGCAGGAAGAAACTTAATAAGAGGGCAAAACCCAAAAAACCAGAAACTAGGTCTGAGACAGGAGAGGAAGATAAATCCCAAACCAGTGAGAATGAAGATGTCAGCCAAATTAATCTGCTGTTACAGAAAGAAACCTACAACTACAGCAACGAGATCTCACTGAAATGGTTCTGAATTCTACTAATGGCCTCTCATCAGTCCAAACCGAAGATTATGCAGTAAATACAAAAGGGTCAAAGAGAGAATTGAGAGAATCTTACCAAATAGGCAAAGACCCAGAAAGCCAGTTGATGAAGCACAAGTAGGTACCAGGAAAGGGAAAAAAAACCTTGATATGCTTATGAGTAAATACTAATTTCTATTCCAGGACATGAAGTTTGATCGATTCTCTCCTCTTCTAGCTAAATAGAATCCACACAAACCAGCTATATCTTTCCATAATCATACATATCCTCACTTTTTATCCAAGCACCTCAAAAACCCACCTACATAAAGAAACAAACCTTATGCTAGATCACTGTACATCACACAGATTATTCAACCAAAGGCTGAAAAAAACCTCATCCTTTCCTTGTTTTAGAAAAGCCCACGTCAAAGAAGAACATTTCGCACCAAAAAAGGATAATAAAAAGCAGATTAAAATAATAAAAAACATACTTAAAATAGAAAAGGCAGATGTTGACACTTTTCTTCTTCTTTTCTTTCCTTCTTTTGGGTTAGGTCATGAGTGGAGCGAGAGAGAGAGAGAGAGGAGGAGGAGCGGGGGCAGTGCTAGGGCTAGCACCTAAAGAAGCAACACTGTGGTAAATGGTTATGGTAATGGTTGGTAACGGAGGAGAATACATAGTACAAGGTTGGAAACATGACACTGTATGTCCGTACGACCAGACATAGGAAGCAACCAATGACTGGTCGAAAACGCATTGAGATTTGATCATTGCTGCTTTTGTGCCCTCTTTCTCCAAAACCCGCAAACTCATTTCCCTTCACATGGGAACTGGGGACCATGCATATGCAGCCATCACCTCAAGCCTCTTTCTTTAATGCATCATAGAATTTTGCATTAAAAAAATCTAACATAGAATTAAAATTAATTTATTTTATAGCTTTTTATATTTTACATTTAGAAGAAATTTTTAATCAATTTTATTGCTTTATTGATTTTCTCAATCTAAAATATAAAAAACTGTAAAATTAATTTAAATTTTATTTATTTATTTTTCAAATAGGTCATTCAAACATAATCTCTTTATTAATTAAAGATAAGAATGCGTACTACTAAACCTTTTTAGACCTCATATATTAACAATATTTTTATTAAATTTTTTGTTTAATATTTTAGATTTGGAAGAATTTTAATTTAATTTTCATTAAAATTTTAATAATAATCACTAAATAATAATTATTCATATGTATATATGCACACACTTTTTTTTTATTCGAGGAAACTTCTTAGGCAGGCCAAGCGGGCACACATCTCTGAGGGCTCAACTGGCGCACCACCCCACAGGCGAATAAAGCAGGTGCACCCTATCATTGAGGACCCAACTAGTTCTTCATCTACAGGTAAAACTCTGACTGGCCCAGGCTCTTATAAGAGGGGTTAGTATGAAATCGAACCTGAGACTTAACCAAAATCAAGCTCTGCTCTCAACCATCGAGCCACACCCCTGAAGGGCTTTCTAAGATATGTTGCTTAAGGGAATTATGAATAGGTTTGTACCGAAAAGAAGTTGCATTGCATTAGGTAAAATTAAGGCCACTTTAACGTCCAACTTCTAGATAGAAAGATATTTGTTTTAATAAATTTGGTCTTGGGGTCCATATAATATAAAAATGGCAACGAAGGCATCCCTCTGGCCAGATCATCCTTCAATTTTTGATATTAATTTTTTGTTTGACTAGCTGATATATTACAGAATCAATCATAATAGTAAAAGGACAAAAAAAAGAAGAAGGTTGAAGGCTTTAAGCTACGTCGGGGTTAAGGTTTCGAAGTAGTAAAAAAAAAGTGGTTTATGACTATTCTACGCGCGAACCTGTCTTATTAACTATGATCTGGACAACTAGCATTTTCCAGATTTTGTATCATCCCAGAGGATTGGCGCATTCGGGGGGTAAAGACCAATGAACAAGTTACAGCCATCGCCAACATGACGAACCTCTCTCAGGAATATATATAATGAAATTATATCTCAATTACAAAAAAAAGTCTTAGTGATCATGGCTTTAATTATGAATCGAGAACTATAAATTCACTTATTTTCTCATCGTATGCAACTACACATAAGAGAGACACTTCAAATGATCTCAAAATTTGATACGATTCCTGTTAAAAAAATTACGCAAAATCAAATCTTAGCGCAACAGAAATAATATAATTTTTTTCCCATAGAATCAACTTTAACAGAATTTATTAAGAAACATAGAATAAGGAATTGGCAAAAACTACTAACCTGTTGCGATTTTGTATTACAAATTTTTCGTTTCTTTAAATCTGTCAATCCACAAGCTATTCAATCGTCCGGCCTTTAACGATATTCACAGATCTATTTAGAGAAAACTCAAATCCATTTTAAGAGAAAAATTGTAAGAAGTGCTAGCTACCAATTGTCTAATTTTTCATTTTATATGGAAATCTTTTTTTTCTATCCTTGCATTTTATTAAAATTACGACTAAAGTCAAACTTTAATTATAATTATTAATTAAACCTTATATGATCAAATATCACATATTGACCCTTAAAGTTTCTAAAACTTCTCAATTAAGTCCAACTTAATTCAAATTTCACTTTCTCCTTTATAGGCCTTTTTATGTATGACTCATTAGATTCCTAATATGTTGGCTATGATTATAAATTACAATTCTAATTCATAGTTAGAATCAAATAAATTAAAACTCATTTTAATTTATCTTTAATTCCTTAATTAAACAAGTTATAATCATAGATCATAATTGACGTCTAGCAACATGTCATAACCACCTAAATCTTAGAAATGTCAAAATGGTTTGACTTAAACTGTCTACGCATGGTTATCTTGTATAAATTAATCCTTTCATCATCTAATGTTTTAATTAGAATTAGAGTATAAAATTCGTGTCTACTCTAAATAATCCACTCATATTTGTTCTTGCTAATTAATAAATGATTTCTAATTGATATTTGAAAATAACTTTTTCAAATTTCAATTTACTCTGGTCAGAGATTTTCAAAATCATTACTAATCAAGAGCAGCAGAACACTCTTCCTAATTACTTTAGGACAACGAATTCTTTATTGATTTATTCAACTGTCTCTACATAGTTCATCCTATATCCAATAACTATCGAATTGAACTATTCCAAGAATAAAACATGATTAGCATCAAAACATAGGAATTCCTACATGAGATAACTTTAGTAATCTCAAGTCTAAGGATCAATTATACAACCATTATAATGAGATAATCTACAGACACACAAGTAATATTCCATTCGGGATTCTCATAATTGGGTCAATTTAGTGAACTTATTCTCTAATAAGCACCTACATGTTTGTTTAAGTATCTCCACACTTTAATCTATGAGATCGATTACTTTCTTTATAAAAAAGAAATAAATATGTGCTAGTCTAACCATTTCATCAATACTCCATCTTGATAAAACTATCAATGGGAAAATTTTGTGAATAATACAAAAAATGCAATTTGAATATCATAATTATAATCACATTATAATTTCTAATTGCATAACAATTATTTCATAAATTTTATCTTTATGATTAATAATTAAATAATTGAAAATACACAAACATAAAGAATGTCTTTTATTGAATAATTTTTTTTATATAATTAAATATATAACTAAAATTAGCTGCAAGGCAAACACCATCAATTCAGAGCTTGGGTTATAAAACAATTAGGAAGTGAGCCTTTCAATCAAGTATCTACGAGAGGAAATCCGCAAGGAACCAAGGTTAAGCGCATGTTATGTTTCCATCTTTATTTCCAGTTTTCTATTTTTGTATTTCAATTCAGAAAAAAAATCTATTTGTTTAGTTTTTTTTTTCATTTTTTTGGTTTTTTCAGTTTTTAAAATTGTAAAAACTATAAAAATTGAATTTTTCTTTTTGAATATGATTTATTATTAAGTAAATGCATATTATGTAATTATTTAATATATTAATTATTAATAAGAATTATAAAATTTTTAATTTAATATTATATATTTAATTTTCTAAAATTAATTATTAATATGAATTATGAATAATTTAATTTTACTTAATAATTTTATTTAATTTTGTAATTAAACTAAATAAATTCAAATTAATAATTATTAATAAATATAATTAAATTTAAAATATCTTCAACATATATGAATTTTGAATAAATTTTTTAATAATTAAAGGATATTTAAAATAAATATTAATTTATAAATTATAGGTTAATCTAAAATTATTTATTTCATAAAATAAAATAATTTGTACAAATTATTTATTAATAAGAGGTTAAAATAATTTTATCTAATTAAAAAGTTTATCTTTAAATTTTATTAATATGTAATTATTATTAGTGATAAAAATATAATTACATTGGTATTAATACTATACGATAACCTTTTTAAATTACTAACTTGTCCATAGATTTAAAATCTTTTTTTTGATTGGATTTTAACATTAATCAATATGTTAAAAATTGAATCTTAGTTTAAAAATAAAATTTTTGAGTCAGCTAATTTTTTGTTCTATTTTTAATTTTTCGGTTTGATTTAGTTTCATAATTTTTATTGTTAAAAGCTGATCAATTTATTAATTAATCAATCAATTTTGCAAACTAATTAGTTTTAATAAATTAATTATTTTTTCTTTTTAATTAAACTTTAAATTAAGGATGTTTTTCTTCATTATTATTTTAAATTTATCAATTTTATTCAATTTTAAAACGTGCTAATATCGGTTGAAAATTTTAAGCTTTAAACCTTTTATCTTATTACGCGTTAAAATTTTAGAGCATTATTCGGAGCTATCAAACACCTCATTTTAAGAGTAGCATTCATGCATACCTCATCCCACTAAATCTATTGTACTTCGGTAGTTATTAAGTTAGGTGAGGGCCCCACGAACGTAGGTAAGGTATACCGAACTACGTTATCAAATTTTTGGTATTGATTTATTTTTGTTCTCATTTTTCTAATTTTTTTGTTTGTTAGAAATGGATCGAAAGGTTTGCAGAACTACTACCCCTTTGATTTTTCAATTGGTATTAGAGCAAAGTCACTGCTTCAGAACTTGGTAGTAAGTTAGTGCAGATCCTAGTTTCACAAACATGGACATAATAGAAGGAGCATCAATTATTAGGCCATCACTATTGGACGATTGCAATTATCCTGCATGGAAATCACGAATGAAGGTCTTTATTCAGACGTAGGAAACAAGAGCATGGAACTCGATAGTACGTAGGTGGATGTATCCGATGATCACTAATGATAAAGAAAAAGCTGTTCAAAAAGATTCATCTGAATGAACAAGAGCCAAAGAAGAAAGTACACTTAGAAACTCACAAGCAATGCATGTGATATTCAGTGCTATTGATGAATGACGCTTCTCAATGATATCAGCCTGTGAATCAGCTAAAGAAGCATGTGATGCTTTGCAGATTATTCATGAAGGGTCCAAATCTGTGATAGCCTCAAAACTAAAAAAGTTAGTTGTGAGGTTTGAAGAATTGAGGATGGATGAAAATGAGACTATTGGAGACTTTCATAAAAGATTACAAGATACAGCGAATCAAGCACATCAATTAGGAAAGAAATATTTCAATCTGAAACTAGCCAAGAAGACGTTGAGATCACTACCTCCAAAATTTATTCCAAAAATTGTAGCAATTGAGGAACCTCATGACATCAATGACTTGTCATTGGAGAAGGTAATTGGAATTCTTACAAATTCCTAAATGAATTTGTTGAGGGACAACAGAGAGAAGAAGAAAGGATTACCATTGCAAGCCAAGATTGGTAAAGTCGTAAATGACTTAAAAGATGAATCCGACAAGAACGAGGGGGTAGAGCTATTAATATGAGAATTCAATAAGTGGTTGAACAGAGTGAAAAAAGACATACCCGAGTTTAGGCAAAAAGGTGGGAGGTCATTGAACAACAACTTCAAACAGCAAGTCAATATTTAAAAGGGATAAAGAAAGGTAAAGAGAATTCAATGCCATGAGTGTCAAGGCTTCAAACATGTTCAAGCAGAGTGTGCTAATACCATGAAAAAGAGAAGAGGAAAATCCTATATGAGCACTTGGAGTGATAACAAATCCGAAAGTGAAAAAGAAGTTGTGAATAGTGATGCGTTAGTTACTTTATATAGCAAAAATCCAGTTACTTGTTTAATAGTAATCAAGAATGAAGTAACTAAAGACAAAAAAGTAAGTAAATTGGGAAATTTCGAGAAAAATGTAGATGATTCAGCTCAAAGCTCAATCTAGTATTTTAGATGGTAAAAAGGATGGTATTTATGAAGCCTATGAGTTAATGTATGGAAAATGGATGAAAATATGTAGAAAGAATGAAGGAAGAGAATCTCTCCATAAAGAACACCATCCAAGAGCTAGAAAAGAAATTGATGTTGACGTCAGATGAGCTTAGTGAAGCTAGAATGAAATTGGTACGTACTGAAAAGGGATTGAGAATGTTGAATGAAGGCAAAGAAAAACTAGAAAAGTTCATGAAAATTGGTAAGGTTAAAGGGGATCTTCAAGGCATTGACTATAAGGGTGACTGCTCTAAAGTGAATGAGGAGAAAAATAATATATCCACATTTGTCCGAGAAGAAGAAACATCAAGAAAGAATCGAAGATTTGTACCGACATGTCTTTTTTGTGGAGTTATCAGGCACATAAGGCCGAGATGCTATAAGATGTTATAAATGATGTTTCAAATATGTCAAAACCAAAAATCTAGACACTTTTTGTTAAATTTTTAGCAGTATCCCATGGTACCAAAGCATGCTTGGATTAGAAATGGTCAAGTACAAGCACAAAAACTTAGTGAAAGAAAAACAAGAAGTTGTACATATTCATAATTAGTTACTGTTTGTAAAGCAACTGGTCAAACAGAGGACAAGTCAGTTACTTTTGAAAAAGAAATCAATGACAAAGATAATATGATGAAGAAAAAGACCAGGTTTGGATTTCTTCAAGGGCCACAGGGACTGTGTACTTTATATTTTTGAAGTATTTTTTTATTTTTTTAAAAAAAGAAAAGAAAAAACAAAATGTTAAAAAAAGAAAAAGAAAATTTGGTCTTTTTTAGTTCTTTAGTTTTATGTTATTATTGTAGTCTCATCTTTTTAGTAGTTTGAATTGTGACTTCTATTTGGCCCCACTGAAGACTCCTCAGCTCTCTCATCAATATGGATCTTCCTCGGATATCTCTCTCTCTTTCGGGCATATCTCTTAGTGTTTTGAATGGTGGTAATTTGTCTTCTTAGTGTGCTTATAATTCTTCTACTGGTATGATTATGTGTTTTGATACTATTTTGTCCCAAGGGGGAGGCATCAGATTGTTTATGGTGAATGTCCAATCAGGGGCAGATTTCAAGGTATATATGTGACTATTCTTCTTGCTTTTTGACATCTTTTTGTCTTAAGGGGGAGAAATTTAGATGATTGGATAAACTTGATGTTCTTTGGGCACTTGATGTTTGATTAGGGTGAGTTCTTTTTTCATCTCATATGAATTATGAATTTGATAGTTATATGTCCGATTATCTCTTTTAGGGAGAGTTTTGACTATATGACAAACAATGCCAAATATATCTAAGTAAATCTTTTTGGCATTATTTGTTAATTGGACATATAAGATATAAATTGTAGTAGGATTCAAATAGATGCAGTTGTTAAACTTATAGTTGAGAAAAGATTATATTGAAGTCTATTATCATATGGGTAATTGAATTGTTTTACTACTGGATTTTGTGAATTTCAGATAATAGAAGAAAAAATAAAGATGTGGTTGTTGCGTGGTTGAAGTGTGGCTCTTAATACTTGAAGGATTGTGCACATCTCCTATCTACTATTAATGTCTATCTCTAACATGAATGGGTGGCAACAGTGTATACGTGAATTTGTGGCACAGGATGAGATGGTGTGGTAATGGTTAATAGCTTAAAAAAAAAGAGAGGAGAAACGTGGGTTGTGAGACAAGGCAACAGTTTAGTGTGCATGACTTAATTGCATTAAAAAAGAGATATATGTCTTGTCGTGGGTGTTGCATTAATTAAAAGAGAATTTGGTGTGTGTGTGTGTGTCACAATGAGGTGCAGGTCCATGTGTGAGATAGATTTGGTAGGAGTCAGTTGTTTAATGAAACATAGATTTGATGGGAGTCAGTTGTTTAATGAAACTGTGATTGCTTTGTGCATGTGTCTAGAAAATCACTGAACAACTTATGATGGGAGTAGTGAGCTACGGTGTAGTGGATTTGTGACTAAGGGTTTTCTTATTGAGTAAATTGAAGTGAATCTTTGGTGTTGATGAATCGTGGCTGTGGTGTGAGTTTATGACACAGTGAATATCATCTATGGTGAAGTGTGCATGAGTTTTTTTTATTTTTCCAGATCTTCTTAAAGATAACATTGCTGGAATTTTTTAAAAGCTGTGGCCAAGGGTTTTTGTTTGACCAGCAATGATTATTAATTGATTTCCTTATGGATTGCGTATAGTTTGATTAGTGAATGTGTTATCGGTGCATCTATGGTTTTGTGTTGGTGTTTATGTGAATTAGCCCATTATTGTTGCGACAAGACTTCTAGATTGATTTTAGTGGAGCTAAACCTTTCGAACTCAGGCGAGGGATTTGGAGTGTCTTGGTTTGATGATATGGAAGGAATAGGTGTATCGAGTGAGGAGTTTGGAGCCAAATTGGTGATCACAGTGGATTGAACCGGTTGGTGCAGGAAGAAGGATCCAGGCGCTGTCGGCATTCGTGGAGGTGTCATGGTCACGGGAAGCAGTTGGTGAGACGGTGAAGACACTGGGTGCAAGTGACGAGAGGGGATAGGTGATTGAACAAGATTATTGTAAGGAAACTGGTTATCAAGAAAGACAACATGTCTTGAAGTGTAGATACGATTAGTTTGGGGATTAAGACAGTAGTAAACAAACTAGGATAAGGAGTAACCTATGAAGATACATGGTTTGGATCAAGACTAAAGCTTAGCCAAGGAGTAAGGTTGTAACTAGGGAAAGCATAGACAACCAAAAGAATGAAGATTAGTGTACGACACAGGTTGGCGAAAAAGTGTTCCAAAAGGTGTCTTCATATCTAGAATAGGAGTTGGTAAACGATTTATTAAATAAACAGCAGTGGAGAAGGCATACGACCAAAAGGAGGAGGGCAGATGACTGTGATGTAAAAAGCATGAGCAGTTTCTAAAATATGACGATGACGTCTTTCAGACATTCCATTTAACTCAGGTGTATAAGGTGGGGTAGTTAAGTGTGTGATGCCATTGGTAGATAAATAATTGTTTAGTTTGACAAATTCTCCACCATTATCAGTATACAAAGTGTTAATGGTGGTTTGGAAATATTTTTCGACCAAAGTTTTAAAACGAACAAAGGTGGAGAACACATCGGATTTGAGCTTCAACGGATATAACCAAACATAGCGTGAGAAATGATCAACAAAAATAATATAATATTTGAAACCATCAAAGGAACTTATTGGAGCAGGACCCCAAACATCAGAAAAAATAATTTCTAAAGGTCTGGAGCTACGCAAAAGTTGTTTTGAAAATGGTAGTTTATGACTCTTGGAACAATGACAGGAAACACAAACTTTGGACGTAACTGAACTAGAACATAAATTGTGACGAGATTGTAAAAAAGACTTAATTTTATGAGAAGGATGTCCTAAAAAGTGATGCAAAACATCCGAAGGGAGAGCTTGAGACAAAAAAGTCGATGGCTGGACATGGAAGGAACCAAGACTGTAGAGATCACCATGACTAGACCTCGTTAGAAGTACCGACCGTGTCCGTAAATCTTTCACCTGAAAACAATTCGGAAACAATTCAACCTAGACACCATTAGCTTTGCAAAGTCGTTTAATAGAAATAAGGTTTTTTAATCTAGGGAACATGTAAAACATTATTGAAAATAATTGGTTTGAGTTGAGTTGAGAGAGTGAAACTACCCGTGTTGGATATAGGAACACTATAACCATCACCAACTTGTAGCTGATCTGAACCAGAATATGGTGCTCTTATGGACAAGTTTTGAAGGTCATTGGTTACATGGTGAGATGCACCAGAATCAAGAATCCAATGGCTTGACTGGAAAGGACCAGCATTGGTGTAATTTGCAGCAGGAGATGACTGAAATCTAGTTGGTTTCCTGTGAAGGTCCCAATAAGTTTTAGCTGTGTGGCCTATTCGCTCACAAAATTGACACACAACAGGTGGCCGAGAAGCTGGACCTGAACGCTGATGCTGCTGTCTAAGCACTCTAGACCTGTTAGAGCCGTGCTGCAGTGAACCCGAGTGTTGCGAGGAGGAGTGTTTGGTTTGGTATTGTCCTGAGCGTGAAGACCTTGTTGTTGGTGCACGAGATGCGTTAAAGGCAGTTACAGCAGCACCATGAGGCTGAGGTTGAGGCATCCGATTCTGTCGTAACAGAAAACTCTCATGAACAAGTAGTTTATCACAGAGATCCGCAAATGAAATGGGTGTTTCACGAGCTCGGATAGCCGCACTGATTTCTTTGAAACTTTCATCTAAACCATTTAAAGTATGGATGACCAA
>JANITW010000010.1:26686818-26703917 GCA_027564335.1 Erythroxylum williamsii | reverse complement strand
TTTTTATTTTAATAAAATTGTATACAATTAGAATAAATTACAAAGATTCTAATAAATAAAAACATCCAACTTATAATATTTTAAATTAATAGGTTTATTCAACAAACTAATATAAATATTTGAATATTTATCCATTAAAAATAAAAAAATTTAGTTGTATAATTTTGTTTTTTTAATGACCTAAATATTGCATTATAAATGCAATTTTTTAAACATCACATTTATTTCTGACATGATATAAAGCGAACAAATTTTAATACACAAAATTCTCTACTTTACAAATGTACAGAAAAAATATCAATTATATGAAACTTTTTATTTATATTTTTATGAAAAAATTATTTTCGTAATTCTTGTTACGGGCATCTTAAAGGTGGTGAGATAATTCAAAGTCTTGAACGTTTTTAAAGGCCCATTGTTAGAGCCCACTGGTTGATAAAATAAACATTTTTAATATAAAATAAGACAGAACAATATGATAAAATATTATATAATAGTTACATAATACCGTTAAAAAAAGTCTAAAATCCCATATATTTAACCTTAAAATCTTATTTAATAACCGATAATAAAAATAAGATAATGAGAATGTACTTTTTTTTTTTACTTTTTTAGTTATTGAAAATGGATAAAATAAAGAATAAAAATTGAAAAGAATTTTTAAATAATCTTATTTTTTATTGTATGGGTATATTGTGAAATCAATTATTAGGAATGAGATATTATTGAAATATTATTAAGAAATTAATAATATTTTGTTTATTCTTACTTTCTCCATTGATATTATATTAAGTAAAGCTAATTTTTTAGTTGATTAATTTTATTCTTATCGTAAAAATTATAAATAATTATTTATAATTCAAATTTTTATTAATTTATTTCTAAAATTTATTAATTACAAATTTTATTTAATATGATAAAATATATTCAATCATATTTAACTCATAATTTTAAAAAATATAGATAAATATTTATTTTATTATTATCATTTATTAACTTTAATTGGTTATTAAATATAATTACAATGAGTGAATAATTATTAACAATTTTAAATTATAAAATTATTAAGATAAAATTATGATTTTTTTCTTACAAAAAGATAGTTTATGATTAGGAATGACATCTGAATTCGAACTAACCATAGGTGAATCTGGCCTCAAATTAGACTAGAGTTTAAGTTTGAACTGTTCAGACTAAGGTGAATAAATATTAAGAAAATGACATCATGTTGTAGAAAATTATGTTATTTTTTATTTTATATTTTAAAAAATCAAAGTTAGATTGAACCAATTGAAACTCTAGTCTAAACATATCCTTATCTTTATTATTTTTATTTAAAAAAATTAAGTTTGGTCACTTAAGCCTAACTTAATTGTCATCCCTACTTATGATCAAATTGAAAGGCACAATGGTCCTAGTCAAGGTTGACCAATCAATCTTCAGCATCGCCATCATCATAAGAGTTGTCATCATACGTTCCCAACAACCTCCATTCATGTTCAGCCCTCACAACATCAACAAACGAACTTATGATGGCTTCTTCAGGACAAAACTTAAAGCCGACTCAAACTCAAACCAAAAGTTGTGTTTGTTTGTGTGTGTGTGCGTGTTTTTTATGCCAACATGACAACTATTGTTCATGTGATATGGTCCCAACTGTATAAAGTTACATTCTAGTTAAGAAACGTGCACCATTTCCCTTGAAGAGGAAGCAAAGAAGGGACAGAACAAATATGTAAAGTCAAGAACACACATAAAAAAACTCGACAAAATTTGTAAATATTCGTTAGGATAAAGGTAGAGGTTGCATACTATTAAACCTCTTATATATATTATTGGTGTTTATATAGCAGAATTAAAATTTTAGAAAATTAATTTAATTATAAAATTTTTAAATTTTTTATCATCATCATCACATCCAGTCTGACGTCTCATACTGAAGCGGAGTCTAAAAAGGTTTGATAGTATGCAAACTTACTCTTATATAATAGAGAGGTTATTTCTGATAGACCTATAAACAGATGTGACAGGAAAATAATGATGCAGGTTAAAAAAGTAAATGCATAAAAATGGTACACAAAATATTTAAGTAAATAAAATTACAATAAATACATAAGGATGATAATAATAAATAATAATAATAATACTAAAACTAATAATAAAAATAACAACAACAATATCAATAACAATGATGATGAAGATGATAAAATTACTACTAATAATAAACTCAATAAAAGGTTAATAATAATAGTAATAATAAATTTAAAATTTTTATATAAATTATATAAAAAAATGTCTTTGTTAACGTAACATGTTCATTAAATGTAACTTAAATGTCCATCAATTAGTCATATAAGTAAAAATAATGTTTTAAACTGAAAATTTGAAAGATTAATCACTAAATTTACTAATTTTTAAATTTTCAAAAATAGATTAAATTTGTGTAAATTAGGTAAAAAAATCTTTTATTGACATAAATGTCTATCTATTAGTAACATAAGTAAAAATAATGTTTCAATATAATTTATTATAAAATTTGAAAGGTCAGTTATTAAATTTAAAACTAAATTAAAAATTTCTGAAAATTCTAAATGTTTTTAAATATATTATTTTTGTTTTTCATCATCATCATCATCACATCCAGTCTGAAATTTCGTGGTGAAGCAAGATCTGAGGAGGTCTGATAGTACGTAACCTTATCCTTACATAGTAGAGAGGTTGTTTTCGATAAATTCACATACAAATGTGACAGAAAAATAGTGATGCAGGTAAAAAAAGTAAATAAGTAAAAATAACACAAAAAATATTTAAATAAATAAAATTACAATAAATACATATTAACAATAATAATGATGATAATAAAACTACTAATAATAAAATCAATATAATAATAATAATAATAATAATGATGATGATTAAAAAAACAATAATGTCAATCGAAGGATGAAAGTGAAGGCATAAAAAAAAAGGGAGAGCAACACATAGAAACTTATTTGTTGTTATCCCGATAAGAGTTACTTCAAGAATTAACCATTTTCAACAAGAAGAGTAAATCAAACAAAAACAATAGCTGCAACAAGGGCTAGCAGAAGAGCAATCCTCACAAAGATGATGGTGGGTGATAGAAGAAAACAACTACGATGGCGGACATAAGGAGAGAACACAAAATGCAAAATTCAGGTCTAATGCTAAACATATGTAATGATGCAAGATCCAAATTTAATTTTAAATTCACATAATGCAAAACTCAGATTTAATACCAAATTTATAGATGCAAGTTGAAGAAATCCTAGATCTAAAGAATCTCATGATAATTTATCAAAAAATAAAACAAACATGACTTATCAAGTATCACAAATTTGGAAAGAATCGATCACCGTTTATTTTTCAAAAAACATAATAACGTACAATTTCAATTTATTAAATAAATTTATTCCATAAATTTACCAAATTTAGACTAGATAATAAGATTAACTCAAAGTCTAATCCAAACTTTCATAGCCAAAGTAAAGAATTTAATCTAATCCAAAAAAAAACGTCATGATTGCTGTCGTTAAAGTCGCATAGATTGCTGTCGTTAAAGTTGCACAAACACTTAACAGATCAAGTTCATAATAGCAACCATTATAGTCAGATTGCTGCTAATTTGGAATTGTGTAATTATAACGAATGCCAATAAAAAGTGGCATCAAACCCTAAGTTGGTAAAATATTTTTTTTGACTTAAGGGAAATTGTGGATTTAAATACGTCTTTATGTATGTAATTATTTAAAATATAGAGTCAAAATTTTACTTCCCGCAAGGAATCTATCAAGTTCGAGTGAGTATTAGTCTGAACGTGGATGACTTAAAAGTACATTCTTATAATTGAGACCGTCTTAGAATACCTTATAAGTAACTAAAAAAAAAGTAACATCAAAATATTTACTAGACAGAAATAGGATTGGCAATGACCACATAGTTAGTTTAGGCCGACACAATTTTTTAAAATTAGAAATAAAAACTAAGTTATTTTCTTCAAGATGATATTAACTTTTGTAAAACAACATTATTTTTTTGCATTTTTTTACGAGACTTTCATCCAAGGTTAAACTTAAGAAGCCTGAATTCGAACCAAATTTGAAGTCAATTTTTAAAAAAAAATTATGAACCAAATTTGAAGTCAATTTTTTTTTTAAAATTAGGCTCATATTAGGCTGAATCAAATTGGGTTGAGTCGGACTCAAGCCTAATTGTCAAGTGTAGTTGAAAATGTACATCGATTATTTTCTCTGTGCAATAATTTATAAATTACATGTGCTTTTACTAAAATTTTTAGTGAATATTTTGATGACGAACCAATGTACATGTTGAAACAACCTTGTTTTATGCTAAAACCCAAGAAATTAGTTGTCATACGACCTTATGTCAAGCTTCAATTACTTCTAAAAAAGTATCACAAAACAATTTAAGTTAGTTTTTTTACACTATAAACACTAGATATATGCTAATCAAATATTGTTAATATGATAATTTAAAATAGTTTTTAAAACTTAATATAAACAAATCAAATTATACTTAAATTATAATTTATTATAATTATATTAAATTAATTTGGTTCGAATTTAAAAGTTAATAGAATTATTACATAAAATAATATTTAATTGATACAATTATGACGCTTTAAATTTTTTTTAAAAAATAATAATAAAACCTTAAATTAGAAGTATCTGTTCACAACTTATAGACCTAAGGACATGTCTTTCTGTCTGTTTTGGGCGCGGGCGATTCCACCTTTGAGTGCAAGGACATGTCTGTCTGGATCTCGTGGAGCAGTTCACAGCTTTTTGTGCACAACTTTTGATCCAATCTTTGATTGGGATTGAAGGATGCACTGCACTTTGATCTTAAAGAATGAGAAAAGTAGGTGTACTTTCATGATTATGACGTAGAACAAGCATGATGAGCTCACTCGCTCCATGTCCTCCCAACTTACGTTTACTTGCCTATTTATGTAGTACTCCTCTAGTCACCATTTTCACTCTGCAAGTTTGCTGTTACTTGATCGATATACCTAACTATTTGTCTCTATTAATCACAGTTACAATGATCTTAAGATTATCCTTAATGTTAGTGATGTTCATGTTCACGAATTTAGCTGCTTCAAAAGACGAAAAGGCGTACGTAATTCATATGGATGAATCCAAGATTCCTGCTACAGTTGGTAGCTTCCAGGAATGGTGTGAAGCAGTGATTGAGTCTGTCTCGCAAAAAGAAGAAGAAGAAGAAGAAGAAGAGCCGCCTCAGCTCCTGTATGTTTATGAAACAGTTGCTTCAGGTTTTGCTGCGAAACTGTCAGCTGAAGAAGTCGATGGCTTGAGCAAGATTGATGGCTTTCTCGCTGCAATTCCAGATGAAGTTCTAACTCTGGACACTACGCACTCACATGAGTTTCTTGGACTACATAGAGACAAAGGGCTATGGAGTCCTCATAACTTGGGTTTAGATGTGATAATCGGAGTTCTGGATACTGGAATCTGGCCGGAACATGTAAGTTTCAAGGATTCAGGCATAATAACTGAAGTGCCCTCCAGATGGAAAGGCACCTGCGAAAGTGGTACAAGATTTTCTCACCGGAATTGCAACAAGAAGCTGATCGGTGCAAGAGTGTTCCTTAAAGGGTACGAAGCCAGTTTTGGAAGAATCAACGAGACTGTTGATTATAGATCTCCCAGAGACGCACAAGGCCATGGAACACACACAGCTTCAACTGCTGGAGGTAACCTCATAGAAAGAGCAAGTTTCTTCAGAATGGCTAATGGATCAGCTGCTGGTATGAGGTATACAGCTAGAATTGCAGCTTATAAAGTTTGCTGGTCTTCTGGTTGCACCAGCAGTGATTTACTTGCAGCTATAGACCGAGCTGTTTCTGATGGAGTCGATGTTTTGTCCCTGTCACTTGGAGGTGCTCCTAAACCATATTACCGTGACAATATTGCTATAGCCGCATTCGGAGCATTCAAGAAAGGGGTGTTCGTGTCTTGCTCTGCAGGAAATTCAGGTCCAACTAGCTCCACCGTGGGAAACCCCGCACCGTGGATCATGACGGTGGCTGCAGGCTATACTGATAGAAGCTTTCCAGCTACTGTCAAACTTGGCAACGGAAAAACTTTTCCAGGATCATCTCTGCACAACGGGAAGCCAACCAAGAACTTGCCACTTGTGTACGGGAAAACTGCAGGTCTTCAAAGAGCTGAGTATTGCGTTAGTGGTTCACTTAGCAAAAAGCTAGTCAAAGGCAAGATTGTTGTGTGCGACAGAGGGCTGAACAGCAGAACTCAGAAAGGAGAAGTGGTTAGATTGGCTAAAGGAGCAGGAATGATACTGGTTAACGCAGATCGTCAAGGTGAAGAACTTTTTGCAGATCCTCATGTTTTGCCAGGCACCACTGTAGGAGCTTCGGCAGGTAAAGCTATCAAATTGTATCTAAACTCAACCAGAAAACCAACTGGTTCAATCTCCTTCGGAGGGACAACTTACGGTGATCCTGCACCAAAGTTGGCAGCTTTTTCTTCCAGAGGACCCAGTTTAGTAGGACCCGACGTGATCAAACCTGATGTTACTGCACCAGGGGTCAACATATTAGCTGCTTGGCCATCTTCGATTAGCCCAACATCACTAAAAACTGACAAAAGAACCGTACTGTTCAATGTAATCTCAGGAACTTCAATGTCCTGTCCTCATGTCAGTGGTCTAGCTGCACTACTAAAGTCTGCACACAGAGATTGGTCAGTAGCAGCAATAAAATCAGCACTCATGACCACAAGCTACACAACAAACAACAGGAATGTCCCATTCGTAGATGTTGGATCCAAGAACTCCGGATCGGCTACTTCTTTTGGTGCCGGTTCAGGCCATGTTGATCCGGAGAGAGCTTCCGATCCAGGTCTGATATACGACATTACCACAGAGGACTATCTAAGCTACTTGTGTAGCCTGAACTATACATCATCCCAAGTTAGTCTGGTTTCCAGAAAAAAGTTGACTTGTCCCAAAGACGCAACAACCCTGCAGCCTGGGAACCTGAACTATCCTTCTTTTGCGGTGATTTTCCATGGAAATGCTAAGAAACCAACCTTGAGGTACAAGAGAACTGTGACCAATGTTGGGGAACCTTCAAGCACATACGAAGCACAAGTCCAGGAGCCGAATGGGGTGTCGGTCGTGATAGAGCCCAAGACATTGAGGTTCAGGAAACTCGGAGAGAAACTGAGTTACAGTGTGAGTTTTATTGGGCTGAAGAGAGCAGACAAAAGAGGTGTGTCCTCTTTTGGATCCATAGTTTGGGTTTCAGGGAAATATAATGTAAGAAGTCCAATTGCTGTCACTTGGAATTAGGTTTTTCTGATTCATTGCGAATGCTTTAACATGTTGGGAGGATAGGGGAATTCTTGAAAATGTTCAATTTGATTCGAGTATGAAGTTTGGAATCTAACGAATTAAACATGCTAATATATATAAATATACATCAAGTATAAAAAAAGTTTGAAACAAACTCTCTATTAATTAGAAGTAAAGATGCATATTATTAGATATCTTCAAATTTTGCATATCAACGGGATTCATACCGGGTATTGTTGTTGTTATTTAAATTTTAGCGAGTCAATTCCAAAGTCAAACCTTTTTATGTTTAATTTTTTTCAAGAATATTGTGTATTAGAAAAGAAGACAAAAATGTATGCTTAAAAGTTAAAGAATTAATTAAATTTGAAATTAAATGTCCGAGTCTAATTTAAAAGTTGATTTAAATAAATAGATCAAAAGTTTAAAATTTTTTGATTGGATATAAATTTTTTTAAGATTTTCTAATATATTTAAAATTTAAGGGGTTTAAATTTAAAGTCAGACTTATTAAATTATTTTCAAGGATATTATTAATAATTAAAAACCTCAACTTATTCGACCGATTCAATCAATTCGACAATAAAAACCTTTAATCATCTAACTTTTTTGTTCGATTTACTTTAATAACTCTTGTTGTTAAAAACTAGTGAATTTATTTATTAATTGATTAATTTTTATTAATTAATAATTCTTATAAACTAAAATAAATCAATTAATGATTATTTAACAATATGTTTTCAATTAAACTTTAAATTCCTTAATTTTATTAAATCTTTAGCTTGTTTTATGATGGACTAATATCGATTGATCCTTTTAAATTTTAAATATCTTGTTACAGGTCTAGTTTTTTAAACATTGAATATTACATCAAATATATTAGATGGAATAGCAAAACTGTCTAATCAAAAGTTAATAAATTAATTTAAAGTTCATAATCTAAATTAAAACTTGACATAAATATATACATTTAATATATTTATATACATCAAAAATTAAAATAAAAAGTTTAAAATTTGATTTTATACATAAGTTTAAGGTTTTGAAATATATTTAATTTTTTAACAAAGTCAAGACCAAAGTCAAACTTATTTTTAGGTTTAAATTGGAATTGAATAATGACTATCTTAAAAAACTAACTTTTTGTAGTTAACCTAAACCCATCAGTAATTGAAACTTAGACAAGTGCTTATTATCCTTGAAAGAGACATGTACCAAAGATTTTCATTGAACTTAGACAAGTGGTTGTCTTGTTAGAAAGATACATACGCCAACATTATATATTGCAATATTATCTCTTAAAAATGTTAAACTAAATTAATAAAAAGAAGAAAAAAAATAGAAGTCATAGATTTTGACATTTTAAATTTGACTTTTTAATTGTATCGAAGAAATTCAACCCGTTTTACTGGTTCAATCGTAAGAATTTCGAACAATTCAATTTTTTTGTTTGGTTTTTAACTTTTTAATTTGATTTATTTTAATAACTCTTGTTGTTAAAAGCTAATTAGGTTAATAATTAATTGGTTAATTTTCATAAATTAACAAGTTCTTATAAACCAAAATAAATCAACTTATTTTTATTTAATAATTTATTTTTAATTAAATTTTAAATTATTCGATAAATAAAGTCTTTTTAAAACTATATTTTAAATTTATTAATTTTATTCAATCTTTAGTCAATTTTATGACGATATAATTCTTAAATCTCTTGTTTTATTAGTTTAACTTCCGATCCTTTTTTTTAATATCGGAAGAAACTAATATATTTTTTAATTGAAATATTATTTTTGAAAATTTTAATATTATTCACATAAAAATTTGAATTAAAAAATTGAATTTATTTTTAAACCCACCATTCAACTTATTCCAAATTAATTAGATTGATCCAAATAGATTCTCTCCCTAGAAGGTTGCTGGCGCGTCAATGCCGGTGGAGACGAGTTGGGACTTGGGATCAAAGTTTACGTCACGATCATCCAATCAATGCTCTACACATTTCGTAGAAAGTCCTACACCGGTTTTGGATTTTCCGGGAACAAGGTCAGGGCCTACCTAGAAACGCCGGTCTTTTGATGATTTACACGTTTCCCAGAACGAACTAAAGATCACCTTCCAAAAGTATAAACCCCACTTTTCTTTCTATTTCTGTCCCTGTCCTTCTTTGCTAAAAGGGTTCAACAAGATTCAATTCACATTCCCGTACTGGGAAATCTCGCGAGGTACGGACTTTAGACTTGGGTTTCGTTTCCTGATTAGAAGGGTGCCTTAATTTTCCGGAAGTAAGTCTGGTAGTTCCTGTTTACTGTCGTTTTTTCCTGAAAGTTTGAAGCTTTTGATACGAAGAACTGATCTTTATTGCTATATGCCCTGTGACATTGATGAATAGAAATATTTCGTTTCATTGCCATAACAAAGAAAAAGGGTTTACTGTTTGATCGTTAGATGGATAATCACAATCCACCATCCTCGTACCCTTACAACAATCCATATCCGTACCCTTACTATCAGCACCCACCTCCGGCACAAAATCATGGATACCCACCGCCCAATTCAGGTTCCTATTATCCCTATTTCTGTCCACAAAACTACCCTTATCCGTACAATCCTTATACGTATCCACAACCTGGATACACGGCAGTGCCCCCGTCGGCGTCTTCAGGTACATCCCATTCAGGCCCTTTGGACTACCCTTCACCTCCACATTCAACAACCCATTCAGGCCCTTTAGGCTACTCCCACAACCATTCCTATTCAAATGTGTATTCTCCATCTTCAAGTCCGCAAGCTTTACCTTCACCAACCCATCAACGTCATGGCAGTTTCCAGTATGGTTCGTCTCAATACCCTTGTCAGCATCAATCAGGAGAATACCCATCTCATGATAGCTCAGGACAGGTGCCCTCAAGGTCCAATAGCTTCGGTAATCATCATAGACAGGATAGTCTTGATACTAAGCCCAATTCACCTGCCTGTTTGTATCCACCTTTAGATGATCTTTTAAGTAAGGTGAAATTGGATGATGGCCAAAAACCTTCTGCACCAGCTCCTTCAGTCCCACCACTGCCTGATTCTCCTGTAAGTTATCAAAGTGAAAGTCCAGTGTTTTATGGCTATCCTAATAATTCTTTTTCTAGCAACTGGGAAGGGGCATATTTGGGCCGCATTGATTCGTCTGGGCAATATGCCTCTTCGGTTCATACCCATTCGGCTTCCTTTGATGGATCCCAGTATAACCATAATATGCAGATTGTGCCTGTGAACAGTAGTAAAGTGTCTTTGAAGGTTTTGCTCTTACATGGGAACTTGGATATATGGGTCTATGATGCGAAGAACCTTCCAAATATGGACATGTTTCACAAGACTTTGGGTGAGATGTTTAACAAGTTACCTGGAAATATAGGCTCCAAAATTGAGGGGCAAATGAACCGCAAGATCACCAGTGATCCCTATGTTACAATTTCACTTACTGGTTCTGTAATTTGTAGGACGTATGTGATCAGCAACAGTGAAGATCCTGTTTGGATGCAACATTTTAATGTTCCTGTTGCTCATCATGCTGCCGAAGTGCAATTTGTTGTCAAAGATAGTGATGTTGTGGGGTCACAGTTAATAGGCGTTGTGGCAATTCCTGTTGAACAGATATATTCAGGGGCTAAAGTAGAAGGAGTCTACCCTATCTTAAATAGCAGTGGGAAACCATGTAAGCCTGGAGCAGTCTTGAGAATTTCAATTCAGTACATACCCATGGAGAAATTGAGCAATTTTCATCCAGGTGTAGGGGCTGGTCCCGATTATCATGGTGTGCTAAACACATATTTTCCTCTTAGGAAAGGTGGAAAAGTGACTCTATATCAAGATGCCCATGTTCCAGATGGGTGCCTTCCGAGTTTGAAACTTGGTAACGGGATGTCTTATGTGCATGGAAAGTGCTGGTATGACATCTTTGATGCCATACGTCAAGCTAGACGTCTGATTTACATCACTGGTTGGTCAGTATGGCACCAGGTTAGACTGGTTAGGGATTCTGGTCATCCATCAGATGCCACCCTTGGCGAGATTCTAAGATCCAAATCCCAGGAGGGAGTAAGAGTGCTGCTTCTTGTATGGGATGACCCTACTTCGAGGAGCATTTTGGGATATAAAACAGTAAGGAGTTTACATCTTCTCTATATTTTAATTACAATAGTGGACTGGAAGTGAGTTACTTTCATATGTTGTATCTGCTTGAAAGTTGTTTGAAATTTAATTAGAATCAACAAAATGAACTTAAGGTTGGAGTTTTTATTTTTATGGTAACATAAAAATGGTGATCTCTGTTGCTGGTTGATATTGTCTTATTTTTTGTTTAGTATAATTGATCTGCTTTTTCGTATGTTATGAGGGTGAATGCTTTTAATGTTCATCACCATAACTGTAATCTCTCCATGATTGGTTGTTTCCACATATATCTTCACATTCCTTTTTCAAATTACAAACTAGTTATTCTTAATATGAAGGATCACTTATAGGTCCCTTTCCAATTAACTAATGCAGGATGGTATTATGGCAACCCATGATGAAGAAACACGCCGATTTTTCAAGAGCTCATCGGTGCAAGTGCTACTTTGTCCTCGCATTGCTGGAAAAAGACATAGTTGGGTCAAGCAAACGGTATGTCAATTTGTTCAGAAAGAGATTTTGGATTGTGTTAAAAGAGTTTCTATGTACACTGATTTGATAAATAAGACTTCTTAAAAAGTAAAGAAAGTAGTAGCATTAACCAGTACAAATGAACTGTCATGGTTACTCAATTTATTAAGTGCTAAGCAACACATGATTCACTTCTTTGTATTGAACACAAGTGGGCGGGATGGGCTCTCCTTAATTCTTTGGCTATAATTTAATAGTTTTGCTGTAACCATCTTAATGTCTTATCAAAATTGACCTTAGCCATTCCTAATATCTTTATATGTTGAAATCCCGGATCAACTTCTTTTTATTTAACTGAAATATTGTTTGTTTTAAATATTTTTCTTCTTTTTTTTTCTGCCAAAACTTCGCCATGATGTCCTTTGATTCCTATAATATTGCTTACTGGGATGTTCTTCAACATTCAACATAGTTGTTTGAGACAATCATATTGTTGATAGTAGCCATTGTTAATTTCTGTATGAACTTTGTGTGTCCTCCGATGTTAAATAGAATAATATACAGCTTCTGTAAGCTTAACTGTCCTCACTGCTTACAGGCTAGCAAGCTTTTGAAACCATTATATTGTTGCAAGCCATGTTTCAGTTAATATTTTCTGTATGAACTATATCATCTTCTATTTTTTACTAAACGGGTAATGAAGACTACATCATCTTCTATTTTTTACTACATGGGTAATGATGACAATTCTTTCTCTGCTACCTGCAGTTTTTGTGAGGTTGAAGAAGAAAGTTGTTTGAAACTATTTAGGAAGTAACATTAACTTAATATTCATACTTAGAGTTTTTTGTTTTTCCTTCTGATTTAAGTATCAAATACAAGTTTCCTTGTCATTTATTTTACCAGGAAGTTGGAACTATCTACACTCATCACCAGAAAACTGTTATTGTCGATGCTGATGCTGGGAACAATAGAAGAAAAATAATTGCTTTTGTTGGTGGACTTGATTTATGTGATGGAAGATACGACACTCCACAACACCCCATTTTTAGGACTCTGCAAACGGTGCATAAAGATGACTATCACAATCCTAATTACAATGTAAACTTTTAATCACAATCCTAATTACAATGTAAACTTTTAATTTTTTATACTTCTTTGTTTTCACAATTGTAAGTAGCTATGCACTTTAAACAAATTAATTATATCATTAACTTTATCATGGGAAGCAAAATATTTTTCCTTACAAATGAGTTTTTGTGGATCTAATTTGCAGATTGTCAACATTAACTGAAGAGACACACACATGCACATAGACACACATTCTCTAAAAGAGTTTTAGGAAGTATTGGAAATATTTTCTCCTCTATCAGTTGTGTAATTGTCTAATTTTACCATGCAGGGTAATACTGCTGGTTGCCCAAGAGAACCATGGCATGACATGCACTGCAAAATTGATGGTCCAGCAGCATATGATGTTTTAACCAACTTTGAGGAGCGATGGCTCAAGGCATCAAAACCTCATGGGATTAGAAAGCTAAAGAAGTCGTATGATGATTCTTTGCTCAGATTAGAAAGAGTTCCAGATATTTTAGGTCTACTTGATGTTCCTGCTCTTAGTGAGGATGATCCTGAAGCTTGGCATGTTCAGGTAGTTTCTCTGCTCCTTGCCATGTATGATCAAGAGCTGAGTGTGATGGAGATAGTTTTTGTTTTAGTTTTACTTGATTTATGTTAGGATATATGAGGGGTGGGGGTGTGCTGAGGAGGTGGAGTTTAGCTGAATTTGCTTTTCTGTTTCGACTTACAAATGAAATGCATTAATTAGTTCTGGGAGTTCAAACGTGCAGATTTTCCGTTCCATTGATTCAAACTCTGTTAAAGGCTTCCCAAAGGATCCGAAGATAGCCACAGCCAAGGTCAGTGAATAGTTTGCAATTTGATAGATTCCTGTTAGAGGGAGTTATGATTCAGACACTGCATGCTGAAGTTGATCTTTTACTTGTGACAGCATCTTGTCTGTGGAAAGAATGTACTTATCGACATGAGCATACATACAGCATATGTGAAGGCCATTCGTGCTGCTCAGCATTTTATTTATATAGAAAACCAGTATTTCATTGGCTCCTCATACAATTGGGGTTCACATAAAGATGTAGGTGAGGATCTTCTTCTTTTGTTTCTTCAGTAATCATATGAAGACATTTTGCTTGAAGTTTGTGATAGGTAGAACTTTAGAGATTGTATTATTTACGTATTAGATAGAATTACAGCAGTAGCTCCTCCTGGAAAATATTCTCCAGGCCAGTACAATGTGTCTAAGATGATGAATCAATGAATACTCCCTCTCTCCTATGTTCAGGCTATATTCCCTCTGCTGTACCCTATACAATCTCTCTCCATAACTAACTCACAATGGCTTGGCTAACAACCTACCTATGTGGCAACAATGGTTCCTTTCCCCATCTTGCTCCTACAAATGTAGGTTTGGATGGGCTTAGGCTGAACTATGGGTTGTGACTGATTACTAACAGTTTGCGTGAATAGCGTTCCTGATTTTTTTCTTTTAAAGTGGAAAGACTATGTTTGAGATTTAATGTGGCAAAGGATTCCTCCACTTTCATTAGGAAAATGATCTTATCCCTATTAGGAACTAGTCTCTAGAATGGATATTAGATTCGTCATGATTTTTTATAAGCTCTAGTGCTTTTCATCCTTAGCCTCTAAACAATGGTTTTAAATCCACTCTTCCCGATAGCTTCCAGATACACACATACTTTACTTCTGCACCGATCATAGTTGGATCTTGTTGACTTGCCCTCATGCTTCTATTATTAAAACTTAAAAAATTCAAAATGATGCTTAATTAGATGGTTTATGATTACATGTTAATGAAAAGATGAATTCTAGTACTGTTTATGGCAAATACATCAGATATTTAAGATATTTGTTGTACTTATTTTTCATAAAGGTTCTTGGTTAAACTAGACAGAATCTTGCTACAAATAGCTATTCTGTAGATGTCCACCACTATGTTGAACTAGCCCTTAACTTGTTTCCTTCCATCAAATTTAAGGTGCTACGAACTTAATTCCAATGGAAATTGCATTGAAGATTGCTGATAAAATCAGGGCAAAGGAGAGGTTTGCTGCATACATTGTTATCCCAATGTGGCCAGAGGGGGCCCCAACTGGTGCAGCTACTCAAAGGATCCTATTTTGGCAGGTGAGCTTGAATGTAATTGAAATCTATGGTTAATCAGTACAGAAGGAAAAATATCACAAAATTTCAACATGTATGGGGTCTCGTTGATAACAGACATAATGAGGGAAGTTTTCTATGGTTGACTGTTACTCGTGGTTGGTGTGAGTACCCCCAAAACTGGTTTCTTTTTTTTTCCCCTTATTTTTGTTCAAGTTTATAAACTAGAGAAATGGGACATCAAATGATACATTTTCACACTAAATTCTGTGATATTTTCTGAAGGCTGATAAGATGAGTTCGTTGACCTGAAAACTTGTGATCTTCTGCAGCATAAAACGATGCAAATGATGTATCAGACAATTTACAGAGCTTTAGTAGAAACTGGACTTGAGCAAGCATTCTCACCACAAGATTTTCTGAACTTCTTCTGTCTTGGGAATCGTGAGGCCCCTGATCCATATTACACTTCAAATGTATCAAGTCCAACTGCTGCAAATACTCCTCAGGTATATTTGTTCCTTAAGAAAATAATTCTTTTTAGTGATCAATTTTTGCGTTAGTAGTTAAAGATGAAAATGAGCAGAATTAAGGCATCATTTAGGACTTTGGTTTTTTATATGAACATCGATTGTTCATTGATACCTTCATGATATAAGCTTGTTTGTGTGTCAAGTTGCAAACTTGATGAGGCTTGCCTGGTTGGTAACTAAATCATTTCATTGTTTGTTGATATTACTGTCACAAGATTGGCTCATTTGAAAACTTAATCTCTGCTTTTTGGTGGTTCTAGGTGCTTAGTCAGAAGAACCGACGATTCATGATTTACGTCCATTCAAAAGGTATGATAGTTGATGACGAATATGTAATCCTAGGTTCAGCAAACATAAATCAGCGTTCGATGGAAGGCACAAGAGACACCGAGATTGCGATGGGTGCCTATCAACCTCATTATACCTGGGCAAGAAACCAATCTAAACCACGGGGACAGGTAGTACTTAGTAGAGAAAGACTTCGTTTGAGCACTTAACTCTTTTTGCATAAAAATCTAATCAACTTTACTGCTAATTTAGACCCTTAATGTTGTCTGCGCAAACCGTGTTCTATAGGTATACGGATATCGGATGTCACTCTGGGCAGAGCACGTGGGTCATCTTGAGGAATGCTTTGAACAGCCAGAGTCTCTGGAGTGTGTTAACAAAATCAGAATGATGGGGGACATGAACTGGAAACAGTTTGCAGATGATGCTATAACAGAGATGAGAGGGCACCTACTCAAGTACCCTGTAGAAGTTGATAGAAAAGGGAAAGTGAGGCCTCTTCCAGGATCTGTGAGTTTTCCTGATATGGGAGGAAACATACTGGGTTCATTTACTGCCATTCAGGAGAATCTAACAATCTAATGAAACAAACCTGTCATGTACTCTTTTGGCTTATAAGATGAACAGTTATACCTGTATATTTCCAATAAAAATTCATGTATACGTGTGCTTAACAGTTTTGGAATGAGATATGGTTGTTATGATCTTGCTTTGGCAATGTTCACAATCTGGTCAACTTCTAACAGCAAGGGAATTGATACTGTTTGACTCAAGAGTTCCATTGTCTCGTTTTATGATGTTCCAAGGCTTCATTGTAAGCTCATTTTAAATTTAGGCTTGTTTGGTTCTATTTCTGTTTTTTTGTTGTTGTTTTTAGTTTTTGTTTTCTGTTTTTGGTTTCTATTTTTTTCTTAAACAAATGAAAATCTGTTTGGTTGAGATTTGTAACATAAAAATTGAAAATAAAAAATTGTTTGGTTAAGATTTCTAACAAACTTATTAATATTATTAATATTATTATTATTAATTTATTATTAATCATAATATTATTATTGTTTATTGTTA
>JANITW010000010.1:26653797-26668280 GCA_027564335.1 Erythroxylum williamsii | reverse complement strand
TTATAGATATTTTAATTTATTAAATAATAAAATTCATACATATTATATGAAAAATGCTATTATAATGTAGCTCGCTGCACCATTCATATTAATAGAGAATTTAACGTTGGATTATTATTATTATTATTATTAAAGTTATAACTTAATTTTTGTGAAATTAAATATCTAAATCTAAATTTTTATAAGAATATTCAACGAAATACTAAAAAATATAATATTCATATCCTTGTTTTTAAAAAATCACGCCATCGTAAGTTATTTTACACATCAACAACTAATACTGAATAACTAATTTTACCAAACATCTTTAATAAACAACTAATATTGTTCGCTGCTCAAATTAATTGATAGAATCAGCTGACAACTAATGTAATATGTTGTTTGCCAAACAGGCCCATCATATATAATAAAGAAAAAAAAGATATTAGGGCCTTCTGTTTTGCAAGAGTCGATATATAATGAAGCAAAAATTGACATTAGGGTTTTTTGTTTTGCAAGAGTCGAATGAGAGCTATTTTAGTATGTAGCTGTACTTTTTGTTACTCAAAGCTATGACTTTCTGGTCACAAAGCAGTAACTTTATCTATTACTCCAAAATTTGCTTTGTTATATATAATAAAGAAATCAAACAAAAATATAGGTTAGATTTGGCTAATAATTAATAGAAGTTAATTACTTTTATTTTGTGAATAATTATTAGTCATTATTATTATTATAAGATAAAGTTTAATTAAATAAAAGATTATATTATATTATATATTTAACAATGATGACCAAACCACCAAAAAAAATCGTTTAGTTAATGGAGCATTAAAAGTTGAGAGAACTTTGTTAGGTGCACTAAAGTCTAATTAGATTAGTCGGTATTCAATCATGATTTTTAAGAAATTGATAATTAATAAAATAAAATAAAAATAGAAATTAATTTCCTTATTTTTATTTAAATATGAGTTTTTTTAAAATTCATGTATGTTTAATTCGTATAACATCTCAAGCTATGGAGAATAGCTAAAACGACGTGGTTTTGAATACTTACAAAAAATAATATTATTTTAAATAGCTTTGGATGGTTCATTTCATTCTACATGGAATCATTTAAAACCAAACTAACTCAGATGGAAATGTAATCCAAACATGAATGAAAAAGAAGAAGAAAACTAAATCTCACACTCGAAGTATTTGATTTCGTAATTACAACTTTCTGGGAGTAAGAGGAGTGATCTTGATGACAAGTCCAGGAAAAACGTCATCTGGGTCATGAATGTGAGGGTTGTTCTCCACTATATAGGGATCTCCACACTTGTCGCTGATGCTATGAAGCGTCTCTCCTTCTCTTACGACGTAAATCTCATCGCACCCTCGTTCCAAAACCTGTCTCCCTCGAACATGAATCATATCCGATGATGTCTCTCTCAGGCAGTTCAGAAGCACGAGGGCTGCAAGAACAACCCCACAGTACCATGAAGCTGCATCTGCTACGCGAAAAACCAAGGTGACCCTTTGCTTCTTGGACAGATTAACCCGACCCATGTGCTGATGTATCCGAAGATAGAAGAAGTTGCAGGTTCTGTGTATGGAGTTGTATATTTATAAGAAGAAGAAGGGAGGTTACAGGTAGGCACGAGTGATGTGTGAAGGTCAGTTATGGCGGTTTTTCATGGAGGTGTGGAGTGTGTTCGTGACTTCACAAAACGGGACACGATAGTGCTACGTGATTCATCCTCCTTGTACAGCTGATCAAAAACCTGTCCGACATGAACTCCTATCTTGTCGTACGTCGGAGGTTTTTTTTTTTTTTTCTTCTCTTCGTTTTCATTTGTTGGTCTCTAACGTAGTATTTGCTTGGGTTCATTTACCAGAGTTAATGTCTGCATGGTTAGGTGTTGTTGCGTGGGTTCGATCTAAAGTTTAGTCAAATTCGAGCTGCATTGCTTATAATCCAACTCGATTTAGTTAGAGCTTGTTCAAATATAAAGAGCCAAAGTTTGTGCCACATTCGAGAAAGAAGACTAACATATAAGTTTAGTGAATTACTTCACTTGTTACCAATTGATTTTAAGATAGAACCTCACTTAAACTTGTATGTGATTTAATTTTTTTTCTCGTATAAGCTTGTAGGTCTATTTTAAATTCTAACATAGCTATTAAAATAAACCAAGTTTAAAGTAACTAGAATCAGTCATTTTGGTTAAATTTGAATCAGTTCAATCTCGGAAATAATAAGTGTAGTTGAAGATTCTAAATGAAAGCAAGAACCTTATCTAGTTCTACATGTACTTTCCAAAATTAAGGTCAGTCAGCTAGTTTACGAGGAACATGGAAAACAATAATACTATTTTGGCGTCTCAGGAAATTCAAGTAATAATATTTTAATTTAAGAGATTAAAAATTTAAATCAGTGGAAAATTTGTAATTTATTTTATTTTTTAAATACATTATTAATTAATAGTGAAAATATTATAATTTTATAAATATTATTTTAAAAACGACGTCATTTTGTGAAAAAATCAAATTGTAAAAAACATTTTTTGTTTTTTAATTCGAGCTTAACCTCAAACCCGATTAGACTTAAGACAATTAAACCTAAGACTAAGTCTAAATCGACCTTGTTATAACTTTTATTTTAAAACTATCAAGTTAAAATATTAGAAACAACCTCTTTATTACGTAGGAATAAGACTGTATACTATCGGACCTCCTCATATCTTACTTCATTGCAGAATTTTTAAACTGGATGATAATGATGATAACGATGAAGTTAAAACAACGTGAATTTAGACTTAAGTTTAACTGCCTTAAGTCCAATCGGGCCTCAGGTTAAGCTTGAACTTAGGCAGAAATTGTCGGGTTGAGCTCAGGCCTAGGTAGCTTGATCGAACCCATTATTATCTCTAATAAAGAAGATGGTCATGTGTAGGCTTAGTAATTATATTTTGTTTAGTTTGACTAACCTTGAAGTTAATAACTTAGATTTGTGTTAATTAAAATTTAGATCAATTCAAGTTTGTAAGATTGACATAAAATTTAAGTTGAGTATCTTAAATTTCTCTCAAAATAGTATAGTTTTAAATAATTAAGTTCAATTTCATTGAATTTAAGTTTAATAACATTTACTTAAATTTAATTAATTATAAAATTAGTTTAATTAAATTTAGAACAATCGAATGATGGAGTCAAATTTGAATTTGAGTTATTATAAAACAAATGAAAAATATTAAAATTGAAATACCAAAATATTTCTTTTAAGAAATTAAAACTACTAGTGGAGAAAAAAGAATTCAATACGACGCCGTGCTCAATCTAAGGCCGTGTTTGTTGTAATTGTCATGTTAGCGTTTTTTTACAAGCTCAAAAGCGCTTTAAACCCTATACTCTACAAACGGGGTTTTAACGTCTCTCTCGCACTGTCTCTGTCTCTCTCACTTTAGTGCCTTGCTTGTTTGCTCCGATGACCGGTGCTGAAGAAGAAAAGCTTGAAAGGTTTCTCCAATGGCTCCAGGTACGATTTTCAAGTTCTTTTAGTTACGATTTCTGGTTCTTTAAATACTGTATTGGAACTTATCTTCACGTTATGTTTATCTGGCTAAGTTCTTTCTCATTTCTTTGTTCTGTTCGTCTTCTTTGGGTTTCTTTCAAGTCAGGTCAATAGAGCTGAACTGCGAGGTTGTAAGGTCAAGTACTGCGATCGTAGTAAAGGGTTTGGCTTATTTTCTTCAGGGGACGTCCCTGAAGGTAATTTAAGCACTTCCCTTGAATGCTTTTACATTTATCTGAATGTAATAGATCATGGAGTTATAGCAGTCGTAGTAAATTGCTTGGTTGTTTTCATGTTTCCTTTGGTTTTGATCGTTGTACCAGAAGGGAAGTGGGTGAGCTTCGAGTTTAGGAATGTTGCATGTCTTTATTATTATTATTTTCAAATGCCGTAAAGAAATTAACTAACTCGCTGTTTTCCACTTATTGCTGTTCTCGTGCACATTTGGTTGAAGATTTTTCTTGAAATTTTCAGGGGTGCTTCTTGTTGTTCCGCTAGATTTAGCGATAACACCTATGAGAGTGCTACAAGATCCTCTAATTGGACCAGAGTGTAGAGCGATGTTTGAAGAAGGAGAAGTGGATGACAGGTTTCTGATCATGTTGTTCCTAACATTGGAAAGACTTCGAAAGAACTCTTCCTGGAAACCGTAAGTATGTAGTTCATATGCTTCATTTTCCTTGGTTCAGGAGTTTGCTTCTAGATTGGCAGGCAAAATTTACTTGGGTTGAAATTATACAAGATACCTTGACATGCTTCCGAGCACCTTTGGAAATCCGCTTTGGTTTACCAATGATGAGCTTTCTGAGTTGAAAGGGACAACTTTATATCAAGCAACTGAAATGCAGGTAAATCATAAATCTGTACCAGGAGAATTGGATGAGTGGTTTTTTTATGGAAGTTGCATTGACTTGAAGGACTCTAGAGAATACAAACTTATGTTTTGTAAGAATTGTTTAGTCACTCATCTGTATTTGTTCAAGAAATGAGCGCTTGTCTAATCAAGTTGGCTTTGGTCCTAGAAGAGTTCAGTAAGTTAATGCAAGGGTTTTTGTGTGGAATACTTTCACCACTGATTCATTTTCACCTTTGATCGAAAGAACATTCATGTTAAATGTAATAGATGGCATGACTTTGTTTTTATGTGATTCCTTGTTGAGTGCTTGAGCTTAATTCAGTGGTATATATGACCACGTTTCAATTTCCTTAACAGAAAAAAGTGTTGCATTCATTGTTTGATGACAAGGTAAAGGGCTTGGTGAAGAAACTTCTGGTTTTGGATGGGAACATGGACAGGTCAGTGTTTGGTCCGACAAATTTCATCTTGTCCTCTCTCTTTATTCAAAAAGTGAACAATATTCTTGTAGTCTTTTTGATGCATAATCTGTTTTCCATGTGCATATCCTCACAAGCACGCACAAATAGTTTTATCTTCTTTTGTCAATTTCTCTATGTGATTGTCTTTGTGAACTCGTCTTCTATGGACAATCTGAGATGCTGATATATCTTATTTTGGCAGTAATGTGTCTTTTGAAGATTTCCTTTGGTAGGTATCTTCTAAACTATGACTGTGTTTGACATTGGCGATATTTTATTCGTGTGATCATATTCTAGTTGCTTTTGCTTTCCTTCAATAATTTGATAAATCCATAATGCTATAGGGGACATTCTGTGTTCTGGAGTAGGGCTTTGAACATTCCTCTCCCACATTCTTTTGTGTTTCCACAAATCCAACAGGAAGAAGATGGTGAAAATTCAGTTGACAAATCTGTGGCTTGTGATGACAATATGCTTACTGGAGAACTGAGTACTAGATCAAATGATAAAAGTGAGGTTACCATTTTGCACTCTAAAAGTATTTTGTTTATCACTATTTTCTCTTTCAATAATGAACTTTGGTTGCTCATGAGGTGAATCAAACTAAATTTTACTGGTTCTTATATCAGAATTCAACATCAGTGGAGTTGAAAACCAAGTCAAAAGAGTACCATACACATCAATTCAAGGGGAGACTATTTGGGTAGAGGGTCTTGTTCCTGGAATTGATTTTTGCAATCATGGTATGCCAGTCGGCCAATTGAAATCATTCCACTGCTTTCCCTGGTCTTCTTCTTCTTCTTCTTCTTTTTCAATCTGTTGTATTTGAAACCTTCCAATATTTTTCTTCAAATTTCGATTGCTCGCCAAGATTATCGAGCATATGTTAATTTTCATTTAGCAACTTCTTAAGCTTTGCATGAAAGTATGTTTTTTTTCACTGTTAAGAAAATGAAAAGGAACCTGTCTAGATAGTCTCAAGGAACATCTTAGATTAGTTGTATACTTCTTTTCATCATTTGATGAGACCATAGCTAATTAGATGTGAAGGCTGTAGCAACATGGGAAGTTGATGGAGAAGGCTTGATAACTGGAATTCCTTCGTCGATGTATCTTCTTTCTGGTACCGTCTTTTCTGATCTCAGTGTTCTTTTTTTCTATAAATGCGCATGATTATATATATTTTTAACTTGAAGTCTTCTAACTCTTTCTTGTCCCGCTTTGAAAGCTGAACAGACTCCTTTACAAGTTGAGAAAGAGATTTCCATAAGTTATGGTAACAAAGGAAATGAGGTACTTCCTTTTGGCATTTGAAAGCTTGTATTATTAGTGCTTGAGATCTTCTTCTTATAGGTGTTGAATGTCTGATATTCTTCTTGACGAGTTTCCATCTTTTAATCAGTATTTGTCTTCCTTGAATTATTGTCTTGCAATGCACAACTGAATTTGCTTGAAGTTCTAATGACCCTTCTAATCAACCACAAATAATGCAGGAGCTATTGTACCTATATGGCTTTGTCATGGAGAATAATCCAGATGACTATCTTATGGTAATGTTCAGCTTGATCAAGTATGATTATTTTCGAGTTTGTATTAAAGCAAATCTGTTGTCAGTTTCTGTTGTCTGTACACTAAACCTTATTTGGAGTAAGATACTAGATTTGTTTTAATTCAAACGATACATGTGTCTCCAGGTGCATTACCCTACGGAGGCAATTCAGCATGTTCCTTTCTCAGAATCCAAAATGCAGCTTCTTGAAGCACAGGTTGGTGTTTACTTGCTCATTATTGCAATTTGCTAGAAGAGAAACTGAAATTGTCTTCGTTCAGAGTTAGATTTGGTTAACTGAGTAAAGTGATTGTATTCACAGAAAGCCGAAATGCGATGTCTGTTACCTAAGAGCTTACTGGACCATGGGTTTTTCCCTCCTGAAAACCCAAATAAGGACTGCAAGATTGAGGAAAAAGCTGACCGGTTTTGCAACTTCAGTTGGAGTGGTCATCGAAAATCACCTTCTTATGTGAAAAACTTGGTCTTCCCAGAGGAATTTTTAACTGCACTAAGAACAATAACAATGCAAGAAGACGAACTGTATAAAGTTTCTTCATTGCTCGAAGAGGTATAGACAGCCTTTTTTGACATTATTCCTCCATTAGAACAAACAAATTCTCTGCTTCTTTTAACTTTTAACATTTTCTTTGTTTCTTTTTTTTTTTCCGGCCTAAAGCTCGTAGGATCTGAAGGTAAGAGGCAACCAGCAGAAGCAGAAGTTCGAGCTGCTGTATGGGAAGTTTGTGGTGATTCAGGAGCCTTCCAATTACTTGTTGATCTTTTGCATGCCAAGTACACCAAATCTTTTAATCTTTCCTTCCTTTTCCTTGTTAAAAGTACAAATATTTTCTTTTTTTATATATTTTTTTATTATGTACAGCTCACAGCGTTAATATTTTCATATGCAAGGATGATGGATATTGAAGAGTGGTCTGGAACAGAGCAGCATGATTCTGAGCTGCCTGAGGAAGGTCCTGAGCTATGTAGAAGGTACATCTGATTTTATTTCAAAGTGGCAGATATATCACTAAGTGACAATTTGAGAACACAATTGATCTGGTCCGAAGTCAATAGTTCAAGTCCTTTTTGACCAGAATTTGGGTCTAACTTGATCTTCAAAGACAAAATTTTTGAGTTTTAGATTAGGGTCAGATTGGAGTTTCACAGCTTGTTTGACTTGAGACATCCTAGTCAACCGAGACAAAAATGTCCTCAGCTGACCAAAATGACATCTTTATTTGAAGGAAAAACGCATCAGACCAATCCGAAGCTCTGTCTGCTTGCGGAATTAAAAAAACAGACCAGCAGCTCTGCTTGGGTTTGGCCCATTTCCATTCATAGTGGCAATGCGTCAAATCCGGGTCCGGACAAACTTATTTTAGCCCATTAGATTTCGGGTTAGGTTGGTTCAATTCTCCATGATATATTTGCCTAACTTGAATCTGATCAGAATTGAAACCTAAGCTGTCTGGTTAAACTGGATTTGACCTGTTGACTTCGATTTTGATTGACCCGAGCTCTTTTGCCATGGTTCGATATGAATCACCACCTTTAAGGATATGAACTTTAGTCTATTTCTGGTTTGAGTAATGCACATAATTCTGGTTTGCAGCAACTTGGAATTGGCAGACTCATTGAGCAGAAACAGGTGGTGTAGCAGAGTTTATAGGAGAGGCCAAAAGGAGTTGATCAGATTTTTCCTGAGAGAAGCAGAGCATGCCTTGCAGTTGTCTCTGTCTTCTTGACTGAGTTAAACAAATTAACTGTTTTACTTTTACCGTCTTATCTTTTTCAATTGAATTCATTTTCACTGTCTTGTTTTAATCATAAATCTCAATTTTGACCAGTGAATAAGAATGGTCAACTTTACTGCCACGTGTCTTTTGTATGCATGCCCTTGACACGTGGCCTCAAGGCATGCAAGCAAATTTTGCCGCGATTACTCCTTTTTATTAGTGAAAACCCAGGTCAAGGACTGAGATTTATAAGTTTTTTAATTTTAATGCTTAATATTCTAATTTTGTTATTTGTTTTTTGAAACTCATGGTTTTAGTTAAAATATTATTTAAATGAAAATGGGCATTTTCAATATTACTAAAAATAGTTTTTTAATTTGATTTATGTTGATATTTTACTATTAAATGAAAAAATTAAAAATAGAAGCTATTTAATTTATTATCTCAGAAAATTAACAATTTAAAACCAAATTTAGATCAAATAAGATGCTTAAATAACTTATGACATTTTTATATAAAAATTGTGCTTAAAAAGCTAAGATTTTTAAAGGCTCTATAAAATTCATTAATTTTTCAATAATTATAGAACATATTAAAAAATAAATAATTTGTGTTGTAAAATTTTCTTTGAAAACATTCTCAAAAGGGCCCAGGTTTGGACCTGATTTGATCAACATGTTAGAAGCAAAACTACGTCGTTTTGTCAAATCAAATAATATTTTTGTTCCAATTTTTGCCTCCTTTTCTCCCTTTGAATCAAATTGCTTTTTATTTTTTAAAAAAATTGGTCAGTCTGAGCTTGGATTTGGCCACCTCCAGCTCGGTTGAGTTCAAAGCAACTGGCTTTTGTGAAAAACGACATCATTTTGTACTTAAAAAAAATTGGTCTAACTGAGTCAGGCCAGCTATTGTCATATCTAATAGCCTCCCTATTAATTAAGTGTAAGGCTACGTACTATTTGACCTTCCTACTTACCATTTTTCAGTGAAATTTTTATCGATTCATTGGTAATGCAGTTGATAATGCTGTAAACTTTTCTTTCGTAATGAGGTAATAGTAAGAGACAAATGATCAAATTAAGCAAAATAGCCGATAATAACATTAAATATTACAAAATGACAGCCATTGCTAAACTAAACCAAAGGTCTCTTCTCTTCTTCTTCTTCTTCCCGTATCTCTTCATCTTCTAGCTTCTTGTTAGTATTATACTCATCATTCAATCCCTTTGCTTTAAGGTCAGGTTTCTTGGTAGAGATCCCTCTGCTTGGTTTATAATCTGGAACAAGCTTCAAAGTGATTCCCATGGTCATTAGCAGGAGCCCTGTTCCATGTTGCTCCGTTAATGGCTTCGTGAAGATCAAGTATGATAATAGTAATGTCACTGCCTTCCTCGCTGTGGTCACCTGTCAGGTTTTAAGCAGGAAGAATCACATGTTGGATACAGTAGAGTTTATATGGTTGTAACGTGAACATTAGTAACTGAGAGCAGAAAAAAGCTCGTGAGGAGGAGCCTACCATGGCAGTTGTGGCTGCACCGAAAATGGCAATCAGTGAAAGGACGGAGACTTGGCCGATGAATGTTGCCATGGCTTCAAAGACCAGCACGCCATAGACATATGGATGCTTTACAAAGTTGAAAACAGATAGGTTAAATTCGGATCCCCGCATAAAACCGAATTCAGGAAAAAAAAAAAGAAAAAGGCAATGAGTGTTGGAACATGTTTACCTGTGAACATGAATTCCATGCTTGGAACAATTCTCCCGTCAAAAGCATTGGAGGGACCAAGAAAGGCAAACCAACTATGCTGGAACAGAACAGCATCTCCATCTGTGCTTGGAAACAGAAACAGAAGATAGTTCCAATCATGTGTAAAGGGAAAACCGTAATCTGTAAAACTACTTTGTTCACGTTTTCTACACACCAGACAGAGAAAAAGATTATGTTTTGGAAGGTGTGGAATTCACCTGGGTTGTTTCAGGATTCATGGTAAAGATAGCTTCTTGCAGGTTCCCCAGAAATGAGTCCATGACTAATGCACCAGAGATCATTACAATACCAATGATACTGAAATTTGGGGAAGTTTTTGCATCTGCTAATGTGAAAAGGATCAATCCAACAACTAATAGTATTGCAGACAAGTATTCATGGACAGGATATTTCCTTCTCAGGCCAGGTATGAAGGCACCCATTATCATCACAGGAAGAACCTGCAATACAAAATCAATCAGACTTTGCACTAAATTTGAAGAATCTCTAAAGAGCAATTTAGTATCTACCTTGGTGGACTTAAACATGATCTGCGCAGGATAATTGAGGAAAGCCAAGGACCCTTTGGTCAGTCCATGGGAGGCCATAAGAACTGCAGAGAGCTTGACATATGTTTTCCAGGGATTCACCATTTGTTTGGTGGTGAAACCTTGGAGATAAATCAGGGAAACATATACAAAACTTTGAACGAATGTGAAATACCAACCATAACTGGAAAAAAAAGAAAATGAAGAACAGTCATCAGATCAATGCTTATCAGAAGAAGAAAATCTAGATGCCAGGAGAGGAAAAACTAACCTGAACTGGAGCCTGTTGTACACATATTCCTGCAATGCAAGAAAAAAAGACGGAAAGTTTCAAGATTCAGAAATGGAAGAAGATAACAACCAAGTCCTATCCTGGATCAGATTAACATAAGAAACAGGTAAATTTTGGCCTTTTCGCTACCTTCATTTGATAGACATTACACCAAACAGATTTCTGGAGAACCAAACAGGTTTCAATGAAACCGAGAAAAAAGAAAAAGGAAATCCACCATGAAAGAATCAAACTAATCATCTCCTCAGACACAGAACAGAACATTAGAAGAACAAAAACCCCACTTTCTCGCTCTTTTATCCATTTCTTGGGTTGAAACAAAAATGACAGAACAAAGACGCCATTAATGTACAGAAAAAGAAAAAGGAAACAGAGCAAGTACCTCACAGATGCCATTGACAAGGTACCCAAAGAAGAACCCAGAAGAGCAAACGAGGAATTGTTGCCATCTGGGTCTATCAGTTAGAGAAATCCCAAACAAAGACCGACCCTGCTCTTCGTTCTTCATCTTTCACAATGAAACCTTTTTCTCTTCACTGAACAAAGACACAAATACGACTAACGAACTTGTCAGAATTCAAAGGTCCAAAACATGCAGGAACCACAAACACTTCCAAGAAATATCAAACATCAGCTGGCTTTTTATTAGAATACCTTGGACATTGACTTCGCATGGATTGAACTTAGGTTCCGGGCTTCCTACGTTTAAACCAAGACTTACACTCTTTATTATATATTCCACAACATGTAGTGATTGAGTTCTCACACTTTCTCTGGTAAAACGTGTTTGTCACCGTCGGATAACTCATCAACTTGACTACGTTGACGAAGATTTCATATGGGTCCCTGTTGGATGGATTTCAATGGTGTGTAATCCAAAATTCAATTAACTAAACTAAACTAAACTAAACTAACAATTGGGTTTTGTTCACTTTTTAGAAAGGAAGCAAGTTTCTTATTGATGATCGGTTTCCTAACATACACAAGAGATGTCTATTTGGTAGAACCGGGATATGCAAAATTAATTTTTTATTATTATTAGTAGTTAATCTTTTTACTAATACAAATCATTTGTTATAAAATAATTAATAAATTATATATTTTTAATCATATTATACTGTAAGAATACCTTAATCATTGACACTGTTTTTTATGTTCTGTCAATTACAACTAAACACATTTTTATCCTTGAGACGAGCACAGTTTTATCTGTTTTGTTCACCACAATTAAACACTTCACTATCTTTAATTTTTGTTCTGTTTTGTCTCTAAATTTTTGTTTCATTCCATTTCAGTATATAGATCACAGCAACTATATGTAACATTATAGAACAGAAGATCTATTCCCTGTAGTACCAACCTAGGAGGTAGGAAGACTCAACTTGATATTATCCTATTCATTAAACCCTCTTAATTTGTTTTTGATAAAGTTTCAACCTCCAAATTAATATCATTAATTAAGAAGGTCAAACTTTTTAGTACAAGTTACCAAATTTTAAGAAGGTCCTTCCCTAGATTAGGACTAAATTTGTGATTTTGTCCTTTAGTTATAAGATTCAGCTCTTTTTATAATAATGTTTAATTAGTATTAGACAGTCATAAAATTGACTAAATATTGAATAAAATTAAAAATTTTAAAATATAATTGAAAAATATTATTTTTTACTATAAAAAATTAAAAGTTTAATTAAAAAATAGACTAATAAATAAAATGAATTAATTTACTAAAATTGAATGATTAATTAATAAATTGAATGATTTTTAATAACAAAAAATCAAACAATTAGACAAATTAAACTGATTATGATTTTCATAATCATTAAGATTAAGATTTTATCTTTAAATCAATATTTAAAATGGAAAGTTTGCTATTATGAGTAGTTTTTTTTTAATGTGATTAAAATGGAAAAAATTAAATCTATATATATACATATATGCAAAAAAGAAAAAAGAAAATTGAAGGAGAAAACCATTTAAAGGAAACTGAACTCAAAAACCTACTGGTTGAATCCTGAACTAGGCCTCCATGTGGCTTGACTGCAGAGTTACCATTTCCAGGTAAGAGACTTTTGCAGATCTCTTTAGAAAAGTTTCAACATTTTCTTTATACCATTGAATTCTGAAGTTACCCTTTTGATTGGACGGAGTTTGTGTTTTCCAATCTCAGCTTGGTTCCTGCCGACAAGTATGCATTGTAGTCCCAGTGAATCTGGAATAGAACAAAAGTGACATCGCTTTACGTGTCCTTGTGCTTGGCTTTAGCCATGTTTTTACGAACAAAATGTGGCATGTGATTTGCTAGATTGCAGGGCAAGAGACCAATTTCTTGAGTTAAAGCTTGTTTCGATCGGTGAGGAAACGCCAAACTTGACTTTCACGTTTGGTTGGAGACGATGGAGATGGAGATGGGGACGGAGATGTTTGTGTGTAAGGTGGAAAATTCGTTTGATCAATGAATTGGATAAGCTTTTAGAATGGTTTTATGATAGAACAGTTTTGAAGAATAACAATAATTCAGTAGTACACCGTCTTGTCTCTAAATAATATAAAAGTTCCCCGTGAAGAAGAAAAGAAAAAAAAAAAGACGCACGTTAATACACACATATATAATTAAATAATATTTGGTGTAGTTGGGTACAGTATCTTATACGCTGAACCATAACCACGGAAATTAGTATTGGATTCTATCCCTTGACCTCACGGTTTTATTGTGTTGAGACGCTCGCCTCTTATCAACGTAGCTTAATGGTAAGAGGCGTGCGTCTCAACGCAACAAAATCGTGAGGTCAGGGGATCGAACTCTGGCCAAAGCAGACAATACTAATTTGCGTGATTGCGGCTTAGCGTACAAGATATCGTACACAATCACACCAATATTAATTAAAAATAAAAATAAACATAAAATAAGAACAATTATTAAAAAAATAAATATGTATAAATAAAAGCGTAAAAATGAGTAATAAAATAAATAAAGAACAAGTAAATAGTATCAAAAAATGAAAGCAAAATATTGTCACTTTGATATAATTTTAAAAATAACGACCACAAATTGTTTTGGTTATTTAAATTAGATTGTGTTATCTCTTTTAAATTCAAGTTTATCTTAAGAATTAATTAAATCAAACTTAATTTACTGATTTGAGATTAGTGGGTTTAAGTTAAAATTATTATATCTACTTAGATTTTTTTAAAAATTGATTAAAGAGTGAAAATTTGTCAAAATTTGTAATCATAAGTTGAATCGAGTTAATCACTTGATTTTAAATCCGACTCGTTGAATTATTTGTTTAAAAATTCAAAAATTTTATAAATTGTGTATTATTTATACTTCACAATTTATTTAGTACACGTCTAAAAAAATAATAACTATAAATTTCACTATTAACACGTATCTTATAAACATAAAAATAGAAGAAAAATAATTTTCATGATTTTTTTAAATTGATAAATTAGGTAAATATAATAAAATAAAATATAAAAATTACACTATTGTTAGACAATAAATTAGTCAAAGTATGCCTAATTCCTAACTAAAAATCAATGTTTTAAAAATCGGACCGGACATCAAACCAGTCGAAGGAAATGTTTAAGGTTTAAAGGTTCAACCGGTTGTGAACCGCTATCAAACCGGAATATAATAAATAAGATGAAAATTTTATAAGAGTAAATAAAAATAATATAATTTATTGAAATGAAAAATACACCAATGTTTATTATTATATAATAAACTAAAAATAAATAAATATGAGTCCAAT
>JANITW010000010.1:26624407-26639252 GCA_027564335.1 Erythroxylum williamsii | reverse complement strand
ATTGTTTAATATATTTTAAATAATATTTATATGCATAAATAATTTTATTATAAAATAAAATATAGTTAAAATTAAAATTAATTTTTATTTTTATATTACCAAATAGTCTCTATTGTATGAAATTCTTTTTTCTAACTAAATAGTCAACCGATTTTTTAGAAAAATTTTTATCAAAAAAAGATCTAAAAAAAACTTCTCTAACAAAAACTTGAGTGATAAAAGCCCAAATAAATATAAGCTTAGTAACAACTCTTTGTCAACCCTACGTATAGCTCTTGTGCCTCTTTGTTCTTCTACTTTTGCTTTAAGGTTTTAGTTTATTATCTTATTCATGGAAGATGCTCCAAATTGGGTGGTTGGGTCCTTTTAGCCCTTTTGTTTGGATTCATCCATTTGGTAATTCATAAGACAAATGATTGCTTTTTTTCATTTGAATTATTTTATTAGAGATTAATTTTATATAATTATTTTGACTTGATTTTAATAGTGAATTTTATTAAAAATGATTGTTCTAAAATCTAATATTATTTAGTAAATTAAATAATTTGCATTAAAAATTGTTTTTTTTCTCCTATATAATGCATAATCCAAAGACATTGTGTGTTCATACAAAATGACTTCGGCTACATCTTATCATGATTGAAATTTCAACCTTGTCACATTAGTCACCCATCTCATCATGTACTCTTGACAAGTAGAAGTTTGAAATTAGGGTTAGGTCATGTTGAATAGCCAAAAATTCAAATTAATTTATTTTAAAATTTCAAATTTCAAATAAAATAATATTATGTTATTATATAAAATTCAAATTCAAATCAAACCCTAGTTGAAAATTGAAACACCAAACCAAAAATGAAAATGGTGAGATGTCATGTCAACATCTGCCAAAGAAGGTCAACGCCATTAACCCATGCCCTCAAGCAATCCATTGTGCTTTCGTGTTGCTCATCTTTGTTTAAACCCTACACCCAGTCAAAGATATACATTTTTAATATAATTTAATAATTTTTTTAAAAATGATTTAAAATTTTGTTACAATTTTAATTTTTAATAAAATTTCTCCGAAAGAATAAAATATTTTTAAAAAATTTAAACTAAAAAAATTACACATCTTTTAACCTTAAATTTATATCATAAAATGTGAAGTAATTGCTAAAATTATTCTTTTGTAATTATAAAATTATAAATTCAAGTTACGAAGATAGACTTTTTATAAAAATATAAAAACACTGTTTATATTATAATCTTCTTCAGACGCTCTTGCAAAGCGGGTAACTTTGTGTATGGAAGTAATTGATATAATCTAGATCTAAATCTAGTATTCCAAGTTGGAGTACACTTGATTAATCATGAAGATGGTGACTGTACATGTTCTATCCACATTCCACATGGAGAGTGAATAAGGAGATAAAGGCAGCAGGCAACAAAGAGTAAAAGAACACCACACACAACGCCCACTTCAAAGATTCTGTACCTTAAAAAGATCGAACACACAGTCACGGAGGAATCTCTACAATATCAACTAACTTGCCGTTGAAACCTCTGCTTTTGGCTGCTGCAACTCACCACCCGCCTCATTTACAACCGTCCGACCAGTGAAACAGAGGAACGAACCGACGAGCTGTGTTCTTCGTTCTGCAAAGTGCAAACCCCTCTCCTCTAATCACCACCATCCATTTTGATTCTTCCATCAACCCTTGTCTCAGAATTAACTTTGAGTCCAACCACAGTGATTACGATTCCTACATGGGTTTCTTTTCGTTTTTGAAAATTTGGTTTGTAGATTGCTCAAGACCCGCCATTTCTTGAAGGTACTCTCAATTTTGACTTGATATTTTTTGGGGGGTTCTTCTTAATTTTCTTGTTTAATTGTCTTTTCATTTTCGGAAAGCTGACGAAGTTTCCGCTGTCTTGTCTTTTGGTTTGTCGTGTCCTTGTGGCCATTTGTTAGGAGTTGGGATTGGATCGCAAAGTTTTGGAGTGGTGGTGAGAGGGGAGATGTTCGGTTCAGGCATGAATTTGATTACTACTGTTATTGGGTTTGGGATGAGTGCCACTTTTATTGTGTTTGTCTGTACGAGAATAATCTGTGGGAGGCTTCGAGCAGCCGAGTCCAGACCAATGTTTGAGATCGAATCCAGGGTTGACATTGAACAGGTAATGTTTGATTCTGTGGATTGCATATGTCACTTTTAGTAAGAAAAGCTTTGAGTAGATAACCTGCTATGCTATTTCTGCATCAATGGCTGCAAAATTTAAAGACTGCTAATGTTATATCATTGACTTATTATCACTACTAAAGTTTCCTCTTTGGGATAATCTATATTTCTTGCACTTATTTGGTATATGAGTGTTATTGTTTGATGTAAGCCTCGAAACATATTGCAGAAGTAACAAATCAGTAGTTGGTTTCGCCAATTTGATCCTAAAGTGAATACTTTTCTTGTTACTGTCAAGAAATCTAACCCTACCCTGCACCAGTTGGGGGGATTCCTATTTAGTTTTTGAATGAAAACCTCATTGGGTTTACTTTCCTCAGCTTTATAGTGTTTTCAGCATTTGAATTATCTGTCATCAGAAGTTTGAACTTGGAGCACTGAAGGTTTTTCTCTTTCGTCTGTCTGGCAGCCGGAGCATCGGTCGGGTGGTCTTGAACCAATTATGGTTTCTGCGATCCCCACTATGAGATTCAGCAATGATGCATTCCGTTCCACAGAAAATGCACAGTAAGTTTTATTATCAGACTTTGTTCCCATGTTTAAGTTTTTTTATCAGACTTTGTTCCCATGTTTGAAAGAACTGAACTTTATATCTGTCTTAACACATAAGTGGACATGGAGAATTTCGTTTGCAGATCTTTCAGACCCGATTGAAGCATCCATTTCTATAGTTTTCAGTTTAAGATCATTTAGAAAATGTTTATAAACTTGACAACTCTGTTGTTTTTTGTCTCTATGGAATGTAGTTAAGGCTGAAGAAGATCTGTGATTTTGACAGGTGCTCCATTTGTTTAGGAGAATATCAGGAGAAGGAAGTATTGAGAATTATGCCGAAATGTGGTCACAACTTCCATCTTTCTTGCATTGATATTTGGCTAAGAAAACAGTCCACATGTCCAGTCTGTCGGCTCCCAATACAAGCCTCCTTAGAAGCAAAACACGCGAGGCAAGCGACACGTATCATGGTCCAAGCAGTTGATAGTTCCGAGCCTTCAGGTGAACATTCTCGGCAATGGCTACTCCCCGTCTCACATCGGTCAGTTGAGAATGTTCACAGTGAAGGGGACCCTGAAGTTCCTGGAAGTCAAGAAACTATTTCCATTGAATTGCAAACAAGACACTGACCAAACATCTATGAACCACTCATTCCTGGAAGCAATGCTATTAGGCATCAGAAGATAATGAGGAACACATACAAGTTGAATTTTTGTAAATTTTATCTGTAAATAGAATATCCATGATCCTTTCTAGAATTCAAGTTTTATTCATTGCAAAAGATTCAGATTTGAGATGAAGCTTAAACAATCTTCGGATTTTCGGAAAATAACTGAGCACGGTAGAATTCAAACTGACTTGAAGACTTCACTCATCTGTAACCAACTGTGCAGGAGAAGAACACAGAATGTTGGCTCCTATGGAACTTGAATCCCAGAAAGATGACAACTTTTTGGTTTTCATGATCTAAATATTCCGCACAGGACTTGTTTGATGAAAGTCGTATTATATGATCACCACATCTCTAACAGGATTGTCATCAAACAAGGAACAAGCATGGGGGTGCTGTATTTAACTCCGTACGAGCTATAAAATATATGGATCTGCCTGATCTGGAGCTCTGTAGCCGTTCGATTGCATCAAATTTTATTTTCTAATAAAATAAATTCCAAAAAAAATTGTACTGACATTAGAAAATACTGCAATATTTACATCCTAGGCTTGCCAAACCGACAACTAATGGTATGTGCAAGAAACCAAAATTGCATGACACACAGCAATGTAACGCCAAAAAGCTCTAAGGATCTAATGCTAACAATTTTTCTTTTTTCAAACGGAGAAACTCGTAGCCGTAACCGTAGCTGTAATTGTAGCCGCTATCTTTTGAATATGCACTGAATAAACTTTTAGATTGACGCAATAACTTACAAATTACATCAACAGAGTACTTCACATTAGACAAGTCCTGTACGACAGACTCAATCGAGAAAACGTAGATAGGAAGAATCAAACACATAACCTTTTTATTTCATGTCCCTCCATTCTACCAACTCGACTACTTCTAAGGGACATCTAATGCTAACATGTCTTTTTATGTGTTACATATTCTCAAGTGTCTTTGACCACCTTTCTTAATCACACCACTAATATTATGATCAAGGGAAATAAGTTCGGTTGAATTTGATCCGAATTCAACTAACAAAGTCTCGGAGGTCAATTTTGACAAAATTTTAAAATACAAAAATCACGACAAATCGATTAAAAATTAACAAATTAAACCAAATTTAATTGAACTTATAATCGAAACTCAAATTTGAAAACTGAAATATGATTAATTTGAAACTCAAACTTGAATTTTATAGGACCTACATTTGAACCAATCCACTAAGAACATTATCCATAACTCCTGTGTGTGTAATTAGATTAGGTAATTAAGTCAGGTTGGGCTTGCTTCTCCTTTAGCTTGAACCCAATTCAACAATATTTATAAGGGCCCGGGTTCTAGACTCGTGATCTAAGTTTGAAATCTAATCAGATTCAAGCTAAGTTTAAAATTTTTTCTTTTCCTTTTTATTTTAAATTTAAATTAGTTATTTTTTAATATTTTATCTATTAAAAATATTAAAAAAAACGTCTTTAAACTTAACAAAAACGTCTTAATAGCAATCTCGTTAAGATGTAAAATTTGTAAAAGTCTAAAAATATATAGCTTTATTCTTAATTAATAAAGAAGTTTTTTTTTGACCCTCAAGACAAAGATTGAACGAACAAATTCAACAATTAAAGATTAAATCGAACAAAATTGGCAATTTTCTTAAACATATTAGGAGTGTTGTTGGAAGGTCATTACTCAATTAGGCTTGTCCCTGCTAACTAACAAGTTCCCATATGACAGGAACCTTATCTCATAGACCAACACAAACACATTACTCTATAACTTATAATTAAGTATATAAACATTAATCTTGTACGTGTAATAATTGGAAATGGGATTCTTGCATCCAACTTCAAATGGACAAAACTCCAATAACATTTGACATACTAACTTCCTTACTTTTGGGAATATTGCATGTTTTTTTGTGGTTGGAAATTTTGGATTCTATATTTAATTACTTGGACCAACCCAAAAGAGAATAACTAATCCTAGCTTCTCAATTATTATTAAGCAAATAAAATATTTTTAAAATAAAAAATATCCCATTTGAAGAATGTTTCCACTCTTAGATGACGGTGACCCCGAACCAGTCATTTCTGGTTGATATAATCGAGGGCATGCTTGTTACTATACCACCCACCAACTACATGTTCAAGACACAAGACATTGTAGCGTCTTTAGCAGGGTCGAGTAACAAGGAAAAATGTTGATCCCGTCATCGTACATGTGTGTTGTCTTTTTAGAATTTGGATCTTCTGTTCAATTTTATAGTGTCTTATTCTGTCTGTCTCATAAATTTTAATCATTTATTTATGTGATCTTACGTAAATCTCGCATAAATGAATGCGGGATCCTCATAAATAAATGGTTAAGATTCATAGAACAGAATAAGACATCATAAAATTAGACAGAAAATCATGTACCGTCTTTTTGAACTATTGGACTACTCGTAAGTACAAACTCTTGCATGTATATATAGCAAGGGTTCTTGACTTCTTGGAGCCCAAGTTTGGCACCACCTAAAAATTACCTAATAATCAATATTACTAGCATGTAATTAGGGATTACATTGGTCAATTTTCGTTAAAAATTTTTAATTATTAATTAGGAGTAATATTACAATTATGGGTATAATTAGCACAAATCTAACTATAAATAACGAGCATAATTATATTAAATTACGTATAACAATCGATCAACGATTATTAGAAATCGATCAAATACAATGTAATTTAAAGTTAAAGAATTAAATAATGTAAATTTAATATAATTAATTAAAAATACTCTTATGATTTATGATTAACCTTAAAAATTATATTTGAAGGAACTTGTCATGTGTCATTCTACAAGAAAACTACAACTCATTAGTGACAAACTTGTTACTTCCAAACTAAGAGGAATTATAAGAATGGGAATCTATTGATGATGTGTAAGCAATTGATTTATACACTAAAAGGTGAGTATAGTTCAAATCCAAGGGCCACTTACCACACAAGGAAAGGATTATGCAATACAAATCATGACCCATTTTTATAAATTAATAAATGAACATACTGATAAAATAAAATTAGGGTTAGGGTCTATTGGGAATGATGAAATTATGTCATGCAAAACAAACATAACATAAGACAAGATAATGAGATCAATCAGAGACCCCAAATCATTCTATCTCCAAAGGCTACAATCCAATCCGAAACATGTGATCACCAAATAAATTAGCTATTTTTGTATAGCCGGATTATTATTTATTGAATGTAATTAAAGATCCAACGTGACAAATCAGTTCGTTGATTATTTGCAAGTTGACAACATTCGACCGCCTTTGTTCTTGTTGGCTTCTTTCTGTTTCTTTGCATTGTTAGTTTAGCCATTTGAGTCGGCTCCTCCTCCATTTCCTGAGCCATCCCATGTTCAAATGAAGAGATGAATTAGCTTATCTTCTTCTCTAGCAATCTCTTTGCTTCATGTTTTATCAATAATAATGTCAAACACAGGACTCCATAAAACATGGTGTAGAGTTTTAAGTATATATGTTACTTCTATGTACTGCTAATATTTTCTTAATTCATATGATAGAATTCAACCAATTGTCTTCACTTTTATTACAATTCTCGCTAGACCTTTTCAAATTTTACGTGTCAACAAAAATTTTACTGAATTATTGTTGTTCTTCGGCATGATCATTGATATATATAAAAGGACTAACAATCATGCTTGGTAAATTGAAAACTTGATGAAGGAAGTAAAAAATTGGATTGGGATGACAAAGTTTCAATAGCTAGCCAAGCCTAGTGGATGCTTTAACCTAATTAAGCCACAAAGGAAGTGCTAATTAAGAAGTAAATTATGTACTTAGCTGCTTATTAATGTGAAAACATCCAAATAAGTAATTGAGAGAGGTATCCATCTGTACTCAAACACTTTGTTAGTAATCATCTTATAAATAGTCTCCTCTCCATTTTTCAGGTACAAAAAAGGAAAAAACGAAAAAGAAAAACCCTAAACAAAGCTCAAACTTTATTAACTTGACTTTGCAATGGCAGAACCTGAAACCCTGATGACAAAGAACCCCACAGCCACAGCCACACCCACCACCACCAAAACTCCGCCGCGAAGGTTCGTTGGAGTCAGGCAACGACCATCCGGAAGATGGGTGGCAGAGATTAAGGACACGTCTCAACGTGTAAGACTATGGCTAGGAACGTACGATACTCCTGAAGAAGCAGCTAGAGCATACGATGAAGCTGCCCGTGCCTTGCGAGGTGAAAATGCTCGAACCAACTTTATATCGGCTAATCAAAGCTCAATCCAATCTGGGTCGTTGTCATTATCGCCTACTAATGGCGGATTGGTATCTGTAGACGAAAGGAACAGTCTTGGGTTCTTCTCTGTAAAAGCTAAACTGAGCAAGAACCTGCAAAGTATTATGGCTAGGAGGACAACAGAGAACAACTCGACGAAGAACAGAGTGAGTGACCACTTGACTTTTGCTAGTATCTTCCATTTTCGAAGCAACGAGTATCAAAACCCTGTGGACATGAAGACAATTGACAAAGTAGTACAACCAAGCATCATTGTACCTCCTGTAACTGAGGAGCTTTCTTCTTGGGAAACGGCAAGGTCTTCGAATGTTTCAGATAGCAATGAATGGGTCGGGTTCCGGCAACCGGGACTCGACTCCGATGAATCCGATATTGTAGAAGGTTGTACGAGCGATCAGGGTTTGGTTGATCAAATCACTAACAGCTGGATTGATAGCCCTGAGACTACTGCAAGTGATAGTAGTGAGGGTTCAAGGAACAAGAGGTTTAAGGTTTCATCTTCTGTGATGGTTCCTCCAACCTTTAGTATGTCAGCATCTTTTCGCGAGTCTCCATATGATCATGGTCACAACTAAAAGAACAGAGTGAAGATTGCTTCTTTCAGTGTGTGGTTTATGAAAAGTTTTGGTTTCTGAAAAGAACTGGTCTCGGATTCCTGAATTTCGACATGGAAATGTTCCGATATGCTTTCCGGTGCACAGTAAAAGAGAAAGAGAACAGTACTCTGAAAGTAATAAGAATCTCCGGAAAAACCTAATAAGCCAAGACTAAACCTCCATAAACTTAGTTTGAAGCAGACTAAGCACAATTTGTTCTCCTCTTTCAGTCATGTTTTAAAGATTGCATAAAATTTTCAGTATCACTAGTCCTGTTCAGAACTTCATCTGCCTGATGAGAATTCCAAAAAATTTGATATCTGATTAAAGCAAAACACAAGAATGCAATAATATTGAGTTTGATATATGGAAAATATACCAATACCGGTTGTTTTAGAATAACACTTTAGTTACATAAAATGTTTTTTGATCAATCCTGTCAGTAACAATGGTGTTCATTACGAGATTCCAAACCCTCATCTAGTTATTTTTTTATATTGAAGAATAATTTAAAAGTTGATTTAGATACGTGAATATTTAAAGTCTAGGTAGATGGATGTTTAAATTCATTGTCAGGAGTTTAATTATGTTTATGCATTAGTTACATAATTAAATATTGATCCATGTAACGTTTTCGCATGAAAGTCGTGCTTGGCTCACAAAATGCTTAGGAGATTGTAGAAAAAGGTTTTATGCAACCTCAAAGTGAAGCTGATTTGTCTCAAAATGAGAAGGATGCTTTGACAAAGATAAAGAAGAAGGATCAACAAGCTCTAACCCTCATCCATCAATATCTAGATGGTTATTAAGAAGGTGGTCAATGCAACCACTTCAAAGGAAGCATAAGAGATTTTGCAAAGTTCCTTTCAAGGAATTGATAAGGTAAAAATGATTTGACTCCAATCATTGCTAGTTGATTTTAAATATTTGCGCATGAACGAATCCGAATCAATCTCGGATTATTGTTCACGAGTGAAGGCCATTGTGAATTAAATGAAGAGATATGGAGATCAAGTTGAAGATGTTCGAGTAGTAGAGAAGATTCTTCATTCCTTGAACCCAAAGTTTGATTATGTGGTTTGTGTCATTGAGGAGTCTAAAGATCTAGACTCTTTGACACTTGAACAACTAAAGGGTCTTTACAAGCTTACAAAGACAAGATCAAAAAGAGGCAAGAAGAACCTTTGGAGCAAGCACTTAAAGCAAGAGTTGTGTTAAAAGATGATGATGGAGAAAACAATCAAAGAGGAAGAGGATGAGGACGTAGTCGAGGGCGTGGCCATGATCGAGGTCGAGGATGAGGTTATTGAGAAAGAAGTAAAGGAGATTATAACAACGCTATCAATGATGGAAACAATCAATCATACAAAGGCCAAGGAAAATCAAGAGGAAAAGGAAGATGAGGTTACAATTTTAGACAAAATGAGATGAGGTATGATAAGTCTAATGTTGAATGCTACAATTGTCATAAATTTGGACATTTTTCTTAGGAATGTTATGTTACACCTAATCAATATAAGTTGGGGAGCAAATCCATATTGTTAATAACAAGCAAGGAGACGAAAAGCCCACTTTATTGCTAACACTCAAAGATAATACAAGTAAGGATGAAAGTATATGGTTCTTAGATAATGGAGCAAGCAATCACATATGTGGAGATAAAGGCAAATTTGTGGAACTTGATGAAAAGATAAAAAGCCATGTTTCTTTTGGAGATTCGTCAAAGATTCAAATTCGTAGAAAAGATACCATTCTAATTTCTTCAAGAGATGGAAGCCATAGACTTATTAATGATGTCTATTGTATGCCTAAATTGAAAATTAATATTTTAAGTCGGGGCAACTTCGAAAGATTATTGTCTTTGTGTAGTGCTCCCTTATCGCAGGGTATACACCGAGACACCCGGAGGTCATTCCTGTACATAACCTATGATAAGGACGAGCTATGTTCGATCACTACATTCACTTCCCATGACATCATATCAATATTCACTTATAAAGCATCAATAGAAAAACCACAATATTTTAAAACTAACTCTTTCCTCGTTTCATTTCATAAAACCCGAATGACTATATTGTGTCTTTCAACATTTTCTATATGTTCATCATCAAAACCTAGTACAAAAGTACTACATGGAAGAGGAAAATATACAAAGTCTATCTAAACTGTCCCCAAAATCCAGCTGACCGACCTTTGAGCCATGATTTCTCTTGTCAATCACAATCTATACGGCTGGTAGAGCCTCTCAGTCGCTAGAGTCGTCTCTCGGTCCTGAAAAGATAATGTTGCAATTTTGGTGAGTTTTGCAAACTCAATGAGGTAATCATCATCGATGGTTCACTCAATTCATGCAACACATCATTTCACATAACATATAATCACATACTGTACTTTACATAAGTATCACATTCTTCACTTAAGCATAGGCAAATCTGGCATTTTATTCCAACAAACATTCTTAACACTATGCATATAAAATGCTCATGAGACACTTTCCAATTATTACGTTGTTGTGATCAAGTGCCTGAATTATCATGTATTCATTTTTGGATACCAGACTCATTAATAACTGTCCCTTATCTGCTTGGGAGATACATGACTCATTTTACATAGTGAACCTTAGGCTCTTAATCACTTTTAAACTCAAGGCTCGTTTTCACTCGTTGAGCTTTAAGCTTTGATTGGTGACTACTCTGGTCATAAATGTCATTATTTGATTATGTATTCATGTATGGAATGCATGTACCACAATCACTCACATTATAAAACACTTCAATATCTCAATCTACATTCACATTCATCGGATCTTCTATCTAGAATCCACAATTAAATACATTCAATTATCATTCAAAACATAAATTAAGCAAACAAGTAATTAAGTGAGACCGTATAAATTACTCACATTTTACTCCAGAAGCTATTACCTCGAAGTCCTGGCAACGTTTGAAGGATGGTGCTCAATTCGTTCCTCTATATTATGCAAAACATACACATATATCACAACATGCACAAGTATAAGTATAATTGTTCAATAATGCCTATGTAAGAAATGAATTATGTACAATGCATGTTCATGACAATCCCGGGTATCCTGCCATCAGTTTCTTCACAAAAATCTCTCTCATATCAAAACTCATCTAAGTATAATTCATACTTAGGCTTATGCCTTACTAAAACTATTAAAATCACAATTCATTTTTCACTGGCTTACTTTTAAATTTTTCCATGACACTTTTTGGGTTTATTGTTCACGTTAAATCAGAGGGTGCAATTGATATAATTGGGTCATACCCTCTTCTAGAAAAGTGTTCCTCAATCATACAGAACCTATTTCGGGACAATTGACATAACTCTCTCTACAGATGTCAGATTAAGATTATCTTAGGACGATTTCAAAGAGGACTTTGAGATCTACAACTTTTGTGAAGACCTTGAAGATAAATTCTATCTTCTGAAGGGTCAAAAACAGACCAGACGATAGCATCAGACGAATAACGTACAAAAGAAGAAGTTTCGGTCACACATAAGCAGAAAATAGATGAAACAGAAAGCAGACGAAGTAAAAAACAGACGAAGCAGAAAGTATACGAAACAGAAAACAAATGAAACAGAAAGCAAACGAAGCAGAAAGCAGATGAAGCAAAAAGCAGACGAAGCAGAAAGCAGACGAAGCAAAAGCAAATGTAGTAGAAAGCAGATGAAGCAGAAAGCAGACGAAGCAAAAAGCAGATGAAGCAGAAAGCAGACGAAACAAAAAGCAAACGAAGCAAAAAGCAGACAAAGCAGAAATCAACCTAAGATGATATAGATGGTCAATTTTAAGACGAAGCAGTAGTCAACCTAAGACGATACAAATGGTCAACTTAAGACGATACTTCTTCATAGACGATATGACACCATCACAGACGATACTATCTATACTCCTCAACTCAAAACCTTTTTCTTGAATATCTCTAAGTCTTCATTAACTCTCGTATAAACACCTATATATTCATACATGCTCAGTGAAGAAACATAGCATATCACCTTTCCATATCTAACTCTCTACACTAATCCTATACATCATTTCATTGTTATTTCAACTCCAAGAACCATTCCACAACACCTGATCACTGACAATCCATCAAAAACCAAATAACACCATATTTCCAATTTTCATCCCCTTAACATAGTGTTCAAGAATATAAATATACGTAAATGCCATGATCATGCACTGACAATAAATTCATCAACTTTATTTCAAAAATCAACAACTCTAACAATTTTATTCACTACTTACTTGTTGAAGACTCCAAAAGCTTCATCTATCTTCAAGCTCTAACTCTATACAAACTTATATAAACTACTGTGAACACCAACCAACTTTTGGTTTTTCTTAAGGCAGAATAAACACTTAGTAGTAGAGGACGTGGTGAGGGATATGAAAAAAATAAAGTTAACTCTCAGAAGGAGTTTGATGGAAAACTCTGTGTATGGGAAGAAATTCGGAGAAGATGATAACAAGAAAAGAACTTAGGAAAAAGAACATACCTCTTTTTAACTCTTGGATAACTCAAACTTACTTCTAAGAAATAATAAAGGCAACTTTACACTTGTCACTTTTCCTAAGGTCTGACTCTAACTAAGTTTATTTTGAAACTAACTCCATTAATTCTATCTTTACAATCCAACTATCTCCGAATCTTCTTTTGATTTCTTTTCCCCTATTTTCTATAATTTTCCCCAAAATTTATTCCTAAATTCATCAAAATTCACAAATCTTACAATTCTAATAACTAATAATATTTTCAACATAAATAAGTTCAAAATTTACTAAAATTTCAAAAATCCCAACTCAATTCAATCATACCCGGAATCATTCATGAATACATGTACAATTATTTTCATGTGCAAAACTTTTACTATTCACGTGTATTTGTATGTCATATTATATATAAGCATGAAAAATGCATTTCTAGGCTCTCATTAATCACTCATATTTATTATTTTAACCTTCTCACAGGTAATAGGATGTTACACTTTGGCTTAAAGATCAACATGTTCAATTGATTGCTAAGGTGTTTATGTTGAAGAATAGAATGTTTATGTTGAATATTATTAAGACAATCGAAGTAATATGTTTAAAGGTGGATGTGAAAGATGAAGCATGGCGTTGGCACATAAGATTTGGATATTTGAATTTTAGAGCACTCAATGCGTTGGGAGATAAATACATAGTAAAAGGAATGCTCTCCGTCAACCCACCCACATCATTTATGTAAAGCATGTTTACTTGGCAAGCATTTAAGAAAAAGTTTTCCAAAAAAAGCGATGACAAGAGCAACTGCACTACTTCAACTTATTCATACTGATGTATGAAGACCAATTACGCCATTATCAATGGGTAAAAGTAGATACTTCTTACTTTTCATTAATGATTATAGTAAAAAAATGTGTTTATTCTTAAATTAGAAATCAAACGTATTTGAAGTATTTAAGAAGTTCAAGACACTTGTGGAGAATGAAAGTGGCTATACAATTAAAGTCTTAAGGTCCGATAAAGGAGGCGAGTTCACATCTAAGGAGTTTCTTGATTTCTATGAAATACATAGAATCCGCCGTCCGTTAACAATTCCAAGATTGCCCCAACAAAATGGAGTAGTCAAAAGGAAGAGTAGAACAATTCTTAACATGACTCGATATATGTTGAAGGCTAAAAACATGACTAAAGAATTTTAGGCCGAAGCTGATTCTTGTGCAGCTTATTTGTCAAATCAGTCTCTAATAAGAAATGTCAAAGATCAAACTCCGCAACAAGCATGGAATAGAATGAAACCTAGTGTTGCTCATCTAAAAGTTTTTGGAAGTGTAGCATATGCTCTTGTGCAGTAACAAGACAGATTCAAGCTCGATGATTGAAGTGTTAAACATGTATTCATTGGCTATGACCAAAATTCCAAAGGCTATTGATTGTACAATCCAAGCAATGGAAGGATTGTTGTAAGTAAAGATGTCGAATTTGATGAAGAAGCAATATGAGATTGGGAGACATAAAAAGAATGCATTTATGATTTTTTTCCCATATTTTGAAGATGAAGAGCAAGAAACCAAAACAAATATTCAAGAGACAACCTCACTTGCTTCTCCAAATACGCCTCATTCTTTTTCATCCATGCATGGAGAAAGTTCAAGTGATGGAGAGAAAAAAAAAAGGAATATTTATGATATTTATGACCAAACAGAAGAAATCGATGATGTTCATGTAAGTGATTTCTTTCGTCTTCTTGTAGACAGTGAACCTTTATATTTTAGGTGTAACATCCCATCACCGATGGGAGGGTTATTTTGGTAATTTGTGACGGATTAGGACTTTTTACTGCATAATTACTGATTAAGCATTTTTCTGGCCTCTAATTTTAGAGGAATAAAATCATTTGGCACATGCATATTTAGGTACATGCATTCATGACATTTTCCGGCATTTAATTGTGAATTTGATTTCGTTTGTGAATTTTCGAGATAATTATGTTAGATTGTGATTTATTGGAAATCTGAGAATAATTGGGTCTGATTAGTTGA
>JANITW010000010.1:26600615-26614590 GCA_027564335.1 Erythroxylum williamsii | reverse complement strand
ATACACATTTTGATTGAATACAGTAAATGGGAAAAAGGCAAGAGTGCATTATACAATTGTGATTTGCTTCTTCTGAATGTGTTATTTTATATACTCTGTAATTTGCTTGAGTGAGGAATTGGGCGAACCATCGATAATGGTTCCTCACTGAGTTCACAAAACTCACCCAAATTTGTAATTATTTTTCAGGCCTTATAGAGTACCCCGTTAGACATGGGAGTATGCCACTGCATACAAGTGAAAGATAGAAGTAGGGATCAGTTCGCGTCTGCATTAGTGTCCTGTAAATTTGTATTCCGCAATCTCTGTAAAATGATGCTTTGTATTCATAATGGGCCCAATTTGGTTGTGGAGTTTTTGTACATTTAATGGCTATTTTTTTAAAATTATTGCAGAACATTTGTAATGACTGAAAATGTTTACGAATTAACGTGGGCCAAATTGTTTACTGTTTTCCGCGCGTATGAATGTATTCAAAAAAAAGGGGGGGTTATACTAAGTTTCGTCTGACTGATATAGCATGCCACCCTCGCGGGACACGGATTCGGATATCACCATCGATGTCGGATTCGGGTCACGCAGGAATGGGGGGTTACAAAATTAAATTTAAATATTTGACAGTAAGATTATAATTATTTTTATCCTTTTTACACTAATGTGAATTGATTGGTAGCTAAGTGCATTCATTTCTTAATTATAGTGCCAACTAAACAAGATTTAACAATCTATCACATGATGGGCTCTAATGATTTGAGTTCAAATTTGAATTATTATTTCATCAACCACATTCAAGTGGTCCCCACTTTTTTAAATGATAAGAGGTGGTCCAAATTGAAGATTCTTAAACAAATTTTATTATTTAAAATCATGTATTTAAGTTGAATTATTTTAAAATTTTGAGTACTGTCAATTGAATTGTGAGTAGTTTTCCAATAAAAATGCAATGTTGAAAAAATCGAATCAAAAGTTAAAATAGTAAGATAAGAGATTGAATATTTAATATTAAATCATCATAAAATGGCTAAAAATTAAACAAAATTAAAGAATTTAAAATATGATTAAAAAATATTTTTCTTACTTAAAGTTCAATTAAAAACTATATTGTTAAATAAAAATTAATTAATTTAATTTAATTTATAAGGATTTATTAATTAATAAATTGATCGATTTTTAATAAAAAGAAACCAAGAAGTTGGAAATCTAAAAGTTGGACGGTGTAAGATTTTTATAATTGAACCAGTTAAACCGATTAGATTTTTTAATCATTGTAAAATGTAGTATTATTTATTTAAATTAAGTTTATTGATTAATTACACATTATTAATTTTGTTAAATAATTTACTTTAAATATATAATTTATATAATTTAATTTATTTGTAAATCGTTAAAAAACGGTGAACCATTCTTTAAAAAAATTAAAATTGTATTATTATTATTATCAATTATATCAATATTTCAAAATTTTAATTAATATGAACTAGACATCAATCATAACGTCCCATGCCACACGTGGAAACAAGATCACCACGTCAGCTCCTCGTAACTCGAAAATCTATTTTTCAAAATTTCACCCGTTCACAACGGTCCGAATACTATATACAAAGTGCAACCATAGCCGTCGGATCTTACAACAGTGTACGACAGCTAAGCATCTCGGTCCGAAACAGGGGCGCTTTCTCTCTCTGAAGTCTGGAATTCTTACTGAGAATGCGATGCGAATCTAAGCAGACAAGAGACCTGACACATGTTTTTAAAAATATATATAGAATTAGAAAATGCATGGTTTTGATTTTTGAATGCGATTGCGATTGTTAGCATGTCACTATATTAGTTTCTCTTCGTCCTGTAGCGTTAAAAATTCAAACTTGGGGTTGCATGTTTTGGTTCTTCTGCTTTCTTTTTTCTGATATCGACCGTTTCTGCTTCCTGAGTAGGAAACCAAACTCAGCATCTGGGTATTTCGAGTTTGTTGAGATTGTTGCTCGTTTTAGTTTAAAGGATCAGAATTGCTGATAAAGTTTGGATCTTTAGGGGAGAGTTCTTAAAACTTGCTGAATTTTTTTAGTTGACAGGCGAGAAACAGGTGGTTAGTGTGTGAGAGGTTTGAAGATCAAGCTATGCTCGGTTGCTTTCTGGAGGTAAAAGGATAAAATTCTGGTTCCTGAGGCTTAAAGGTTGGTGCTTGAAGATGTCTTTTCTTGCCTTTTGTGTTCCTTTACTGAACAAAAGGAAGCTGCTTTACTTTTTCTTTTTCTTTTTGCTCTCTTCTTTTTGTTTTCCTGTTTCTCAGGGTGTTCCCTACTGTTACATCGTTCTTTCGGAAACTTGAAGAGATCATGACCGGGACAACGTCCGGTGGATGTAGACGGTGAAGGGTTTTGAACTTCCCGGAAGGAAAGTGAAAGGAAATTGAGGTGTATATATTTGTTTCATTGATTGACATTTATGTCTTCATAAATTTACTAAGTGGGGTTGGTCCAGCGATTCCATCTTGAAGAATTTAAGTGTACGCCATGAATATACAATGTAGATAGAGACTCGTATCTTCTCTTCAAAGGAAAGTTTTGTCCCTTGATTTCCTTTCTTTATTTCGGAGGACAAATATGGCAACACAGCTCTGGTCCCAAAGAAAAAATCCCAACTCGTCAATACTCCAGTAAATCTAAGACCATTCTCCACCTTCTACACTATGAAAAGTTGAATATGTAACTTAGTCAGCATCAAAAAGGGGTGGTTCTCGGGTGTTCACGAGTTCATATGTTTGTAGCCTTCCGTTCTTGGTAGGGTGGTCATCACAACACTTCAGGGTTCATAAATTTTTTAGCTTTTTGCCTTTTTTCTAATATCCCATGCAACATTTGAGATGTTAAATTTGGTTGGCATTTAATGATAACTTGGAAAAGCCTTGAATATGATTCGTGGAGGCATAGTTGTGTGCTTTTATTTAATTATTGTGGTCTTGCCCTCAGCTGGAGGGAACAAGCTCTGTGACATCATACATGGTTCTCGAAGCTCTTGATGTTAGAATAATTGTTTTGTTTGTCACTTTTAAGATCAGTTAGTGAATATCTATATTTTCTTTTCCTTCTAATAGTTGAAACTGCTCCACTGTGTTTGATTTTCTAAGCAAGGTATTGATTTTCTTTCACATTTCTTGTGTCTATCCCATCCCTTTGAGGTTTGATTCTGTTTGAGATTCTGTTGCTGCAGTTCTATTGATCCACACCCATATAGGGCAATCATGGTGGAAGATAAAGGAAAAGAGTTGGTTATGGATATTCAATCAGTTGAAGACTGGTTGTCATATGCTCGAGAGCTCGTTCCGATGGCCCTTGACAAGGCCAGAGATGTGAAAGGGTTCCCTGGTAGATGGAAAATGATCACTTCCAAGTTGGAGCAGATCCCGTCATGCCTGTCCGACTTATCAAGCCATCCTTGCTTCTCCAAGAATGCACTTTGCAAAGAGCAATTACAGGCTGTGTCAACGACTTTGAAAGAAGTGATTGATTTGGCAGATATATGTATGGAGGGGAAATATGAAGGGAAGCTCAAGATGCAGAGTGATCTTGATTCATTGTCTGGGAAACTGGATTTGAATTTACGAGATTGCGGACTTCTGATTAAAAGTGGGGTACTTGGTGAGCTTACTATGCCTTTAGCTGTGGCTGGTTCGTCAACTGAACCTGAAGCTGCAATTAACAGCAATATAAGAGAATTGCTTGCACGGCTTCAGATCGGTCATTTGGAGGCCAAACACAGAGCTCTTGACAGTCTTTGTGAGATGATCAAAGAGGATGAGAAAACTGTTTTGACGGTACTGGGGCGGAGCAATATTGCTGCTTTAGTTCAGTTGCTTGCGGTAACCTCTCCTCGCATCCGGGAAAAGGCAGTTACTGTCATCTGCTTGCTTGCAGAAACTGGGAGTTTTGAGAATTGGCTTGTTTCAGAGGGTGTTTTGCCACCTCTTATAAGGCTTCTCGAGTCAGGAAGCGTTGTGGGTAAAGAGAAGGCTATTATCTCACTTCAGAGACTATCAATGTCAGCTGAAATAGCCAGGGAAGTCGTTGGGCACGGCGGGATTCCGCCCCTGATTGAGATGTGCCGAACTGGTGATTCAATATTACAGGCAGCATCTGCTTGTACTTTAAAGAACATATCAGCTGTTCCTGAGGTTCGACAGAACCTAGCCGAGGAAGGAATTGTGAAGGTAATGATAACTCTCCTTGATTGTGGAATTCTACTGGGATCAAAAGAATATGCAGCAGAGTGTTTGCAGAATCTCACTGCAAGCAATGACAGTCTAAAGAGGACTGTCATTTCAGAAGGTGGAATCCGAAGCCTGTTGGCTTATCTTGACGGTCCATTGCCTCAAGAATCTGCTGTTGGAGCACTAAGGAATTTGGTGACCTCAGTTTCTACAGAAATGCTCGTAGCCCTTGGATTCCTCCCACGTTTAGTTCATGTTCTTAAGTCCGGATCTCCCGGTGCGCAACAAGCTGCTGCTGCTTCGATATGTCGGGTTTGCACCTCGTCCGAGATGAAAAAAATGGTGGGGGACGCTGGATGCATTCCTCTGCTCATCCAATTGCTTGAGGCCAAAGCTAACAGTGTTAGAGAGGTTGCTGCACAGGCAATATCCAGTTTGGTAACCCTTTCGCAGAATTGCAGAGAAGTTAAAAAGAACAACAAAAGCGTCCCGAATCTCGTGCAGTTGCTGGACCCTAGTCCTCAGAACACTGCAAAGAAATATGCAGTGTCATGCCTGGTATCTCTCTCCACGAGTAAGAAATCTAAGAAGCTGATGATTTCATATGGAGCAATTGGGTATCTCAAGAAGCTGTCTGAGATGGACATTCCAGGTGCTAAGAAACTGCTTGAGCGATTAGAAAGAGGGAAGTTAAGAAGTATGTTTAGCAGAAAATAAACTAAACACTAGAATTTTCAGTTATGTACAATGTACTCTCTTGTTCTGAATGAAACATATCATATTTATATGCTTTGATCAAGCCAAGTTATCAGAAAACTTCAATGCCTTATCGTGCAGGTCCCCTGCAAAAAGAAAACTCCTAGAGTTCCATGTATCTGGCAAACTTTCATGAAGTAACCATCAAAGATTGCAGATACCAATCTCAGCTAATGAGGAGTTCAAGGCAACACCACACACCATTTTTCGTCATCATCAACAAATGAATCCACTTTTTGACTGCTAATACTGGGAACAGAACGTGCCAAATTGCCAACACCTGACGTCCCTATCCATGGATTAACAAGTGCGTTTGGTGTTACCTACCTTACCAGTTCCATCTCTGAAAATGAGAAATGGAGTCTTGGAAAAGTGGGAATACCTAAGACAAGGATGGGTGGATTAGGGAGAGCCCAATTTGTCACCAAAATCTCATCTTCTCAAGCGACATTAGTTAACCTAAGCTGCTTTATGGGGATGGATATTTTGGGTTGTGCTCAGACAGCTTAAAAGTCTGATTGAATTAGGTCAAAACTAGAGTTGGTAATGAATCGGCTCAGGTCCAAATTTGGTTTGAAATTTTATGATCAGATTCAGTCCTTATTTGAGTCTTATTGGGTTTAAGCTACATAAAGCCCAATTGACGTTGAATTACATTTGATTGAAGTCTCTGGACTAAGGAACCGAAGAACAAAGACCAAACAAATCCCTCGGAAGCTCATCTGTTAATGTAACGTCTTCTTAGTGTTAAAAGACTTTCCTTTTCCTTATTAAAGATTTATACTTTGAATGAGAGCTTTATGTTGCTACAAATAAATGGAGCCGTCCATTTCTGAGCAATCTTGGGATGCGTCAAAATCCAATTATAATGTATATATGCATGTATATAATAGTGCCAACGACGAAAGCAAAATCGTTGGATTACACATATTGAAGAATCTGAAGGTGTGGATCAGGAGATGAGATTGAGATCCTGGTCCTTATCATTAATAGTCAACAATCAAGAAAGAGATTACTTGTAAGAGATATATATGCTAAGAAGGAAAATGGAAGGAAACGAGTTGGGTTTTTTGTTTGCATGTTGCGGGAGAGAGAGGACCAAACAAGCCCTTTTCAGGGTCTATCATTTAAGCTAACAGAAGAAGAAGAAGAAGAAGAAGAAGGACTTTGTTTCGAGAGCCTAATTGTTGTTTGATTTCCTGATTTCTGTTTTCGAGGTTTACCAAGAACAAGCTTTCTTTTTCTTGTTTCATTCTTTTTGAAAAAGTTCAAATTGCTTCATCTATTGAAGTTGAGGACTTTTGCGAATTCTGCAGGTATTGCTTCAGGTAAAAGATGAGTACTTTAGATGTAACTAGAGCTGAACTTGGTCTTGTAGTTTTGTATCTGAACAAGGCTGAAGCCAGAGACAAGATATGCAGGGCCATTCAATATGGTTCTAAGTTTCTGAGTGATGGACAACCTGGTACAGCCCAAAACGTTGACAAATCGACAACCTTGGCTAGGAAAGTTTTCCGTCTTTTTAAGGTTACCTTGCTTCCATTTTTTATGCTTTGCCTTTACAGATTTGTATCCTTCTATTCATTGGACACAACAGTTCTGCTTTTGGTTTCCAATGTAAAGATAGGGTCGTCAGCTTGTGGATGTGGGTATCTGTTTTGTTGACAGATACTTAGAATGCAAGTTGTTGATGAGGTTTACAATTCCAGTGTTCTGTTCCCTGGTTTTTTAAATCTCATACTGAGTGGTGTTTCTTTTTTCTACTGAACCTGTTCCTTGCAGTTTGTCAATGACTTGCATGCTCTAATTAGTCCGGTGCCCCAAGGAACTCCTCTACCACTTATTCTGTTGGGGAAGGTTTGGAACTGCATATGAAATGTTAATTCTGCTACTTGTTATTCTCTTTTCCTGATGAACTTATCCGTCTGATGGTTCCTTTCAGTCAAAAAATGCTTTACTGTCAACCTTCTTTTTCCTTGATCAAATCGTTTGGCTTGGTAGAACCAGCATCTACAAGGTATGGGAAGCTCTTCTCTGTTCTGCAGTTTGTGTCACACAGATTCGGATGTTGGTGAAAAGTTGAGCCAATTAGATATTTAAAAGTTCTTTTCTTTCATTGATCTTATACAGAACAAAGAAAGAACTGAACTGCTTGGTCGCATATCGCTTTACTGTTGGTTGGGATCCTCAGTATGCACCACATTGGTCGAGGTACATAGTAATGTATTGTTGATTTAGAAATCGTATGATCTTGATATATGTGATTCTGTGGAGGAGGACAAGTGATTTTTCCATGTTAGGTGGGGGAACTCGGGAGGCTTTCTGCATCAATCAAGAAGTTAGAGAAGGAGCTTGAGAACAGTGATAAACATCAAGTATGTATACCTTATAGCTTCTTTGGTGGGTTGACTATTATGATTACTCCAATTTCACATGTTACCTCATCAACTGACTGCAGAATGAGCATTACCGAGATAAACTCCAAAATTCGAATGAAAGGTCATTAGCTCTTGTCAAGGCGGCCATGGATATCGTGGTTGCGGTGGGGCTACTTCAGTTGACACCTAAGAAAGTTACTCCTCGTGTAACAGGAGCCTTTGGATTTGTCACCTCACTAATTTCTTGTTATCAGGTATATCTACCGTGCTTTATAGAATCCTTACCCTGATCCCGCGCATACTCATCAATTTTTCACTAATGGTTAATAAAATGAAGAGAAACTAATGATGAACATGTAACAAGTGTGAGGAGTTTTGATCTGCTCATGGACATCTATGCACCTTGAAGCTTGTTTATTTATAGATTTTTGCTCATTGTTCTGCAGTTGCTTCCATCCCGGCCAAAGTCCAAGACAGCATGAAGACAAAACAGATATACTCAATCAGTTCATATGTCATTTAAATAATTGTTGTAAAACTCGTGAGATAAATAGTTGGTTGTGTAAGGTTTTCAGCCACTGTTCATTATCCTCTCCGCTGGAATAGTAATGAATTAATAAAAGTACTGATATTATTCTAAGTTCCATGTTCAAATTTGAGGCAGTCCTTTAGATTCTGCATAGCTTTTGGATGGATATTTGACTGTCCCTGTTTATGGATTGTTTATACTATCATATCGACATTTCCTCCAACTTTCATGGTGGAAGAGACAAGGGCATATGACTATATGAGTATTTGGCTGAGACAGCAATCATGAGAATAAAGGCTATCCATTAGAATTGGCAAAATGCCTTGCAAAGGTTCCAGTTTCACTCAATAGTTACACTCTCATCAACAGAAGCCATTACAATTTTTTGACTTGTTATTCTTTCAGAAAGCAGAAGAGCAGAATAGATAGTGACTTCAGTCAGCAAAATCAAATTCGTCGTCCTCATCTGACTCGTCATTCTCTCCATCCCAAAATTCCTCAACCATAACCACTTGACCCCGAAGCATGTTCACAATCTGCTCCAAGTTCCCTGCTAGCCTTGGCCGGGACGCTTCCTGTAATCTACATGGTTCCCGTTCAGGTAAGCTTGGTCCTGGATGGGTATAAGCCTGCGCTTTTAGCACAAATTTTCCAGATGGTTCAACTATTTCTGCACTAAAAGCAGGCCAGAATGACCGGCCAACAGCTCGCACGTGGCAGATGCTGTGATATCACAATCAAGACGTTAACACCAGAAGCTATATACAACAATGACAAGAACAGTTCAGCATTAGATGAAAACCTGCACTATTTGGTACAGTAAGACTTTTTATCAAGAAGTAAATTTGGAAAATGAGAAAAAACACAGGCCTAGTTTTTCATCCATCAACCACATCTGACTGCATCTTCCTAATTTGGTTTTTTGTTGAAAAGGCCTGTTATATTGTCCAGATGATTGTTGCAGTAAGTGTCGAATTAAACAAAAGAATAAAGTGAAGAACTAACCATATGTAGAACAAGCCATCTATATCTTGCCTTTGAACCCTCCCCAATAGCTCAACCTGCAAAATTCCACCAATGCAAAGAGCTGGCTCTGGAAGTTCAAACCTCTGCAACCGATTCTCCTGTTCAAGAAGAAGATATATGATAAGCAGCACTTCTCTTGAGAAACAATGGAAAACATTTGTGTGCTCCAAGACATAGTTGTGCATGCAGATATGCAAATTATAATCGGAGTTATCAGTTGATGGCCTTCTGTGGCGGTATAGCACAATTTAAACCAAAAATTTTGAAAAACAAAACATGTTGACTTAACCTGAGCCATTGGAAACTCTGGAGAAGTGTAAGTCCAGACGAAGTTGTCATCAGGACAACAATCTGGTCGCTCACCTACGGGATCCTGCACTGGAACTTTGGCATGACCCAGCCTAAAGCGCACAGCTTTAGCAGAATATATAGGATAACCCAGCTGAAAATAAGCTGCAATAAAAAAAGAAACAAAAAAATATGCTGCGTCAATAAAGGACGAGTGAAAAGAACTCGGGAGATCAAAAAGACCATATGTCAAAAAGAACAAAGATTGATTCAAAAGGGTCCAAGAACCCAAAAACTTTGAAGACTAACCTCGAAAAGGATGTACACCGATCTCAGTGATCACACAAATATCAGAATCCAACTTATATATGAGTGTCTCGGGCACTGCAGGGTTACTTTGCCCTTTACTAGACCAGTACGAAGCTCTCCTTGCAACAATGTCCCTAGGTTCAAGAGTATTACCAATGCTCTCAAGTGGATAATTGTCAGTGCTGGAAGCACTTATTGCATCTGAAACGCACTCTGTAAGAGGAAACGATGAGAAACCTCGTGCAAGAAAGCTATAAGCTCTGTGTTCCCTCTCCAGGTTTTCCCATTCCATAAACTTGCTGCTACATCCAGCTTCCAAAGATTTATTCTGACCACAGTTAGGCTCGGTGACACACACAACTCTGTCAAGGCAAGGGAACATTCTCAAGCATAGCTGCTTTGAAAGCCCATTTGCAACCACTGAACAGGACAAAGAATTCAATCAGTCAAGCTCACCGAATTGAATAGCCAAATACAGCTCTGAATTTACATTGTCAAATGATCTAGAGGCAAAAGAAAGTAACAACTCACCAAAATCTCGCCAAGAACGAGAGACAGAACCGAGGCGGACAAGATCAGCTGGGTCTTCCAAACGAGTGAAGATCTTTAACGACACATCACGGTCGAGGTAGTTCAGAAAGTCGACGGAGGTCTCCATTTGAAGGAACTGACGGACACAATTATCAAATTTCACTCTTTGTGAAACCCGAAACCTAACTAGAATGTAAAAGCACTGTCAAGAACACAGATTACAAATCAGAACTCAAAAAGATTGAATTTTTCACGAAAGAAGATCACTGCAGAACCGATTCCGTAGTTGAGAAGAAGACCAGCCAACCAAAGAACCGTTGGGTTCAAAAAAGGACGAGAATTTTCCCAGAAGCAAGACAGTAGCGAATTGCTTACCTTCTTGAACCACCGAAAGAGTGCCCAATTGCCCACAAAACTCCAAACCCTAGAGAGACAAAGATGAATCACATACCTATCCATACACATCAATAGAGAGAGAAAATTGAAACAGAAGAAGTTAAGATGATCACCAGAGCGGAGACAAGGAGAGAGAGAGAGAGATGATGATGATGACACCATTCAACTGACCCCTATAATCCTATTGTACATTGGCTCCTCAATTATTATTGTATTTTTCAAAAAAAAATATTATTTTAATTTTTTAATATTATGACTTGATGTCTACTTTTTAATTTTACGATTTAAATTTAATTTAACATTAAGTCCAGTTAAATTTAAATATTTAAAAATTCAATTTAATTATAATTAAAATAATATTATTTTAAAATATAGTCAAAATATGTATATTTTATAATTAAATTAATTATGATTCCTTCACTAAGTGGTTTGTCATCATTGGCATGTCTCTTATTTGACAACCAACATTCCCTATTTTAAATAATTTCTTTCTATAATTATTAAAATCCAATTCTAAACTCATTTAAACAATTCAATTTCATCTAGACTGTCTAAAATGTTGTTTTAATTTTACTTCCAAAAATATAATTATTTAGTACGGGTGTTCGATTTGAGCCTAACTCAATGTTTAATCAATCCAAACTTAACCGGTTAACTTTTAATCAAGTTGAGTTGAGCTAATTTTGTTGTTAAGGAAGGCGTCGAATTTAATCATTTTTATGTATTAAAAATAATTAGATTAGTAAGATTCTTTAAATTTAATTTAAATGCACTAATTATATTTTAAAATCGGATTGAATTGACTGATTCGACCGAATTAATCTTGAACTGACTTGATTTTCGGTTCGATTTTTATTATTAACTGTCATGAATGAAAATCGGTTGGTTAATTCTAAATTGTGAAGAACTGTAAATACGATTCTTCTTCTTCACGATGGGACATCGACATACCTATATAGTGAAATATTCCCTAATATGCAAAATCTCACCTGAGAGCCTAGCCCGATCCTTACTACTAGGCTCAGGCTTGAGGCAACAAACCCAAGTTCGATGAGACCAATTGTAGCGCGTTTTGAGCCCGAGCTTAAGCCCAACTCATTCTTACCCAAATTTTAAAAAAAAAAAGTAAAAATGACTTCATTTTGTTTATAAGAGTTAGTCTAAAGCCATTAACCGTTATAAATAAAAATCGATTCAATTTTTATTATTAACCGTTATAAATAAAAATCGGCCGATTAATTATGAATCATGAAGAATCGTAAGTGCAATTCTTCTTCTTCACGATGGGACATCGACATACCAATACGGTGAAATCTTCCCTAATATGCAAAATTCCATACAAGAGCCTAGCCCGATCCTTACTATTGAGGCCAAGGCCTGAGGTAACAAGCCCAAGTTTGATGAAACCAGTTATAGCAAGTTCTGAACCCGATCCTTAATTCAGCTCATTCTTACATGATCTTTTTCTAAATTAAAAATGCAAAAATGACTTCATTTTTACTTATAAGAGTCAGTCTTAGGTCGAGTCGGGCCTAAGCAACCCCAATCTAAGCCCAAGTCTTACTTGAGACCCAATTTTTCAACAAATTAGGTCCGTCCAAGGAGAGATTCAATCCGAATCCAAACCCAGTTGCCATCTTATGACAACTTGGAATATATTTTAGGTAAATTTTAAATTTTATAAAGGTCAAACTTAATATAATCGTATTCAATTTAAGTTGAATTTAATAACAAAGAAAGTGTACATAATTATACTAATTAAAATTCATAATTAACTGTAATTATAATTATAAAATATATAATCCTTATTAAATAGAGTGATTGATAAATATAATGAAATCAAACCCACTCAATTAACCAAAATTGGTGAACTGGTTTAGGGCCATGAAATTATGATCAAAGACCATAGCAAACATTGCACTACCAAAGAAAAATAACAAAAATTCTTGATATACTCATTCAATTTAAGGAAGAATCTTCACGAGTATGGTCCAAAAAATTATGCTCAAGTCCAAATCACGCTCGAAACTCGATTAATCTTTAGACTCGTAATTAGAGTCTAATTAGATACGATCAACTCCATCATTATTTTTAAAATTAATTCAAATGTTTCGATTCGAGCTTGACCTAAAATTTAAAATTAAAAAAAAAACTTGAATCCAATATAAAATCTGTTTATTTTAAGTCAAACTTGTTACTTTCAGACTAAATCAGACAGCCAAATTGGAGCCAAAACGCAAGCCAAGAATCGGAATCCAAACGTAAGGGTGGTGGCGGAAATAGAAAAGCTTCAGATGACATGAGATGTGTTAATCGGAACCTTATCCTGAACAAAGTTATCGAAAAGGGTCACGAGTACAAGGTTATTTAGATTCGTCAGCGTCAGACTCTGTTGGCTAACTGTCAGACACCACCTGCTTGTTCTGTCGGTTGGCGTTGACGCTTCAGAGGAAGCTTTTCATCGGAACCAGGAGCCACTTTGGGCTGAAGCTCCAGTAGGCCCAGAACCGAATCCGAAAGCTGTTATATATATTTTTTAATTTAAATCGGTTTTAATATTTTCTGTCATCCTTAATTTAACTTCTATTTTAATAAAAATAAAAATAAATCAAGAATAAGAAAACAAAATAATTATAACTAATTGAGTTAGTTTCAAGCATTAAATTTGATTGACCTACTAATTTTGAATCATTGAATCTATTCAAACTTAATTATTTTTGTATTCTTAATTTAATATAGAATAACCATAAATTATATAAATTAGGATATGAAATGACTTATAAAATACTTAAATTAAATGAATCAATTAATCAAATTAAGTAATAATTATGATTATATTTTTGTTACATAACTTATAAATTATAAGGGAATTACAATATATAATAATTTATAAATTATGTAAGTTAAACTAATCGTAATATTAATCTAACCAACAACACTCGTTATAAATTCTACTGAGGCATGAGTATGAGGAATCATAATATTAATCAAAAGATTAACTCAAATAATTAGAGACCAAACAAATCTCAATTCACACTTAAAAAGGGCATAAGTGATACTTTCCAATAGAGTTGACAATAAACTTAAACCTGGCCTAAAATATTGTGATCCGACTTGAATTTGGTTAGAGGCTGGAAGTTAAATTGGCTTAAATCAAATATGATTAAGGATATTTTATTTTAAAAAATTAAAAATGATATCATTTATATTGAAAATTTCAAACCTTAAGTCAACAACTCAAGTTGGAGTCTAATTTAAAGTCTTAGAGGTCATTTGATTCTACTTCTGTTTTTCTGTTGTAATTTTCAGTTTTTATTTTCAGTTTTTTAAACATTTTTTCTTTCAAATAAAAACAAAAATCTTTTTGGTTGTTAATGATGATGTAGTTATATTTTTATCACTGATAATAATTACATTTTAGATAAAACTTAAAGGTAAATTATTTTTAATCAAATAAATTTATTTAATCTCTTATATAATATTTATTAACAAAATATTAATAAATTATGTTATTTTAATAAAATAGATAATTTAAAATTAAAATTTTATTTTATA
>JANITW010000010.1:26582876-26594893 GCA_027564335.1 Erythroxylum williamsii | reverse complement strand
AAAAATTAAATAATATATATTTAAATAACAGTAAATCGGATTATAAAAAACAAAAACAGGAAACACAAATTATCTCTTATGATTCTCATAAAATTTGAAAATCGGAAGAAATCAAAACGAAAAATAGAAACTAAAAATTAAAGCAAATATGTTTTTTTGACTAAATTTAAAACAAAAATCAAAAATAAAAATAGAAACAAACACCCCTTAAATAACTTCCTATTTAATTTTAGGAGCAATTGCAATCTTCTAATAGTTTTATTTAATATACTAATGATTGATAAGCTTTTAAAATATAATTTAAGAATTAGTTGATAAAAATGCATAGTTTCTCTTCAAAAAATTACCTCTCCGACGAGTGAGCACATTAGATATTTACTTAAACTAGTTTGACCTTGAGCGGATCTCTAACTAGAGAAGTTAAAACTTGATCAACTTTTACTTAGTTGTTATCGTCGTCATCGTTGTTGTTGTTGCTTAGTTATTATTATAAAAAATAGAAATAAAAAACCATATCTACCCACCCTGTTAGTAGACATGAGATAGATAACTATTTGTTGAAGTAACTCAAAAGTTGTTGACTTGTTCTTTAATAATAATGACTCATGCCTTTATAACTTCATCTAGCTGTTCCCTTATGCATTTTGTTTTTATAGGTTATGTATTTGAATTATATTATATGCTTAATTCCAATACATTTGCATTTTATTATAGATAGTAGAGTAAATCCGACCCGACCTGAACTAGCTAAGCCGATTAAGAAAAATGTTATTTTAATCGGATTGATAAGAGTTAAGCGATTTGAATATGTTCTTTTGTTATCCGATTATGCGATATTTGACTTTACTTCTTTTAATATTTGATTTTGAGGTTTAATCGAATGGTTAGTCATACTAATATCCAATAAACCGAAGATTACCTAATCTCCAACGTATTAATCAATTGAGAGAGGTAGGAAGCTTGTGTGTTACAATCAAACTGTACCCTTTTATAGGTAAAAAGATATTCTTCCATCTCCATCAAAGTAGAAAGAAGATTGTGTACAAAATCGTGTAATTAATAATTATACAAGAATCATACACAATTCAGGAAGCCCTGTGTAACTTCCTATTTTATACTAATTTTGTTGATCACAGAGAGTTAATTATCAATATTTTAAAAACTAAACCGTTTCGGTCGGTCTAATAGCGAAAATTTTTAACTGATTAAATTTTCAATTCAGTTTTTAACTTTTTGATTTAATTTAGTTTAATAATTTTTATCGTTAAAATTGATCAATCAATTAATTAATTAATCATTTTTTGAAAATTAATCAGTTTGTCAAAAATAAAATAAATTGATTAATTTTTATTTAATAATTTTTCTTCAATTAAAATTAATTTTTTGACATGTAAGAATATTCTTCTTCAATTATTTTTCAAAAATTTCAATTTATTCGATCTTTAATTATTTTATGATAATTTAATATCGGTTGAGCCTCTTAAACCTTAAAATTCTTGTCTTCTAAGTTTAACATCCGATTTGATTTTGAAAATATTATTTGTTACTACAAATTTGTATTATGATTGTCCTGAATTGTTTTGCTTCATGGTGGGAATATTCACATTAAATCAACTGTTCTAGTTACTTTGTTCCAATCATGTTTCATTAAATCTCATCCATACATTTATGTGGAACCGAAATATAAGATCTGATTTTCGAAATATTTTTAATCCACATAAATATATGGATGAAATTGAACGGAATATGATAGAAATGCTATAACCTAAACATGGGATCTGATCCTCGGAATATTTTTAATAATGAACCAATCAAGCCATATATAAAAAAATTTACACTAAAATGGGAAAATCAAAATAGTAATAAGTAAGTAACAAGAGCTTAAAATAGGTAAAAGAGTAGACAATCCCAAACTCCCGAATAGCTACACAAACAACTAACAAGGTCGTCTTAATTCAGACAAACCTGTGAAAGATCCTGACGCCTTTAACCACTTCACGAGAACAGCGCGTAGGCGCGTTTCATAAACTTAACCCCCATTGACCAACTCCCCTATAACACACTCAAAACTCAATGCCTTGAAAAGTTCACTCGTCACCCTCAAGTTTACTCCCCCAGTCATCTCTTCCCTATAAACACTGAGTTTTGTCTCTTTCTCGTATGATTTGGATCTCTCTCGTCGATTTCAATGGCGGTTTCGCTCTCTAATATCTCCTCCAAGGCCAAGAAAACCAGTCTTTACAAGGTCACACTCGTTTCAATTCTCTGCGCAGTCTTTTACTTGGTAGGCTTTTATCAGAACTTTCGTGGCAATGTTCCCACCGCCGCCTCCACCGCCAATATCATTTCCTGCCGGCAACAAATCCGCAACACAACCACCCTCGACTTCGCTGCACATCATTATGACCCAGACCCTCCATCCACGGCCGCGCGTGCCATCAACCTGCCACCATGCGATCCCAAGTTCATCGAGTACACCCCTTGCGAGGACGTCCAAAGGTCCCTCAAATTCGACAGAGACAGATTGATATACCGGGAGAGACACTGCCCTGGAACAAACGAGCTCCTGAAGTGCCGCATCCCGGCTCCGTTCGGCTACAAGACGCCGTTCCGGTGGCCGGAGAGCAGGGAATTCGCCTGGTTCGCCAACGTGCCGCATAAGGAGTTGACGGTCGAGAAAAAAAACCAGAATTGGGTCCGGTTCGAAGGTGATCGGTTCAGGTTTCCCGGAGGTGGCACCATGTTTCCTCGTGGAGCTGATGCGTACATTGACGATATCGGAAAACTGATCAATCTCAAAGACGGGTCTATAAGAACCGCCATCGATACTGGCTGTGGGGTACGTAGAGCTTTCTCTCCATGTTTGCTCCTAACTTTCCATTTTTAGAAGCTCCGGACCGTCCGGTTGAACCAGATGGTCATGTAACGCTTAAGATAGGGTGGTTTTAGGTTTCTATTTAATTAATATAAGATTTGGTTTATATTAAGAAATTAATTATGACATTAATATATTTGATTTTCAGGTCCTACCCTTTTGTTGTTATATGAAATTAAGTCTAACAATAGAAACAAGATCAATGAAATAATTATTTTAGGAGATTTAAACATTTTTAAACAAAAACAGCAATATCTAGTATCAAGAGAGATGTTTGGTAATAAGCAGTCTTACTCTTACTAAATAAAGATGTTGTTCTCAATTTGAGCAACTTTAAATTATAAGTATAAATTTGGTTAAAAGTAGGTTAAATTGGGTATTTTCTGATATTGAAAATTGCAATAATTAGGAAGAGCATTAAATTTTGAGAGCTAAATAGGAAAATTTGGCAGTATTTTTCTGAGATGTGTGAACCCTTTATTTGGGGTTAAGTAAACTGATCATGTGGGTAGGTTGCCTACTGTTAGAAAAAATTGAAAGCTACAAGTTATGGAACTTTTGACAAATAGGCATAGTAATTATTAAATGTAGAGCTCATAATTTACCTTTAATTTTATAGGACTACTGATTTTGAAATGACCTAATTATTTATTATTGTATTTAAATACCATTATTATGATTTTGTTTTTATGGTTACTACGATTAAATTATATATTTAATAATAATAACAACCAATAATAAAAAAATCAACAATATAATTAGGTTTATTAGAATAATATTTTTGAAAATTAAGATTTACAGTCAATTTTGTATTATTTAGTATTGGATTATAGTTTTCTTTCATCAAAAATTTGTTAATTAGAGTTAAAATTTAAGTTAATATGTCTTAATCACCTCTCTAATACCCTTCAAGTGTAGTCAAATACCTAATGACTAAGATTAGCTAAATCAACATTAAGATAATAAATATAGTCGAAACCCACAACTTCATCTTATTGAGTGCTTTTTTTGCTAATTCCACTATCTATGTCAACTTTCTTTTAATAATACAATTAATAATATTTCAAATATAATAAATTAAACTGTACTTAATTCTAAAATTTTTTAATTACGTGTTTAAATTAAAAAATTTTAATTTAGTAATTAACTTTTAAAAGTTAAATTAAAAGTTTAATTTTTGTTTATGTCAATTTTTAAGTGAGTATCTATCTATTAATCGTATTAGTATGAATAACTTTTTGATCTAATTTGTACGAATTTTGAATAATTAATCGTTAAATTAAATTTTTTTAAATATTTGGTACTAAATTAATTTTTTTAAATGGATATTTTTAATCTATTATTTATAGTAATAATATTGTAAATTTTACTTATTAAATAATAATTTCTTTTTAATATTTTTAAAGGTGGCTAGTTGGGGTGCTTACCTTCTGTCGAGGAACGTTTTGGCGGTGTCGTTTGCTCCAAGAGACACTCATGAAGCTCAAGTACAGTTTGCTCTTGAGCGTGGAGTTCCTGCACTCATTGGAGTTATTGCATCGATTAGGCTACCTTACCCTTCAAGATCCTTTGATATGGCACATTGCTCTCGTTGTCTCATTCCTTGGGGCCAATATGGTAGGTCAAAGTCCGTCGTTTTTTTTCATATATAGTTTTTCTGAATTACAATGAGTCAGGTAGGTCTGGGTTTAAATTCGAGTTTGATCAATCATTGAACTCAATTTGATACCGATTGAGCCCAAATGTTCGAGTTCGAGTTCGAGTTCGAGTTTGATCAAACCCACAGTCCGAACCTACTTAGTTACATGATGATTTGAACATTTTTTTGGTTAGTAATGTGGAGGATTGTTCTTGCAGATGGACAATACTTGATTGAAGTTGATAGAATTCTACGTCCTGGAGGGTATTGGATACTGTCAGGGCCACCAATAAACTGGCAAAACCACTGGAAAGGTTGGGATAGGTCAAAAGAAGATCTTAATTCAGAGCAAACTTCAATCGAAAACGTAGCCAAAAGCCTCTGTTGGAAGAAACTGATTCAGAAGGGTGACATTGCAATTTGGCAGAAGCCTACCAACCACATTCACTGTAAAGTAGTCAGGAGAGTTTACAAGCGACCTGCTTTCTGCGACGGCTCACAGGACCCTGACACTGCATGGTATTTTCCAACTCACAACTTGAATGGTATCTGTCAATTTTTACCGTTTCCATATTCTTTAAGATGATTCCAAAACCAATCTGATGATAAAGACAATGGCCTATTCATCTTACTTTCTTCCTGATGAAGCCTGAATCTATTGGTTACCTGTCCCAACCACCTAATTTCTTATAAAGTTGGAACCTTTTTCCTATTCTTTATTCAGTTCCTGAGGCAAGTAGACTTTCCCATGTGCCAAACACTATTTCTAGGTACACCAAATTGGAGACTTGCTTAACACCACTACCTGAAGTATCAAACATAAAGGAAATAGCAGGTGGGAAGCTGGAGAAATGGCCTCGGAGATTGACTGCAATTCCTCCCAGAATAAGTAGTGGAAGTCTTGAAGGTGTTACAGCAGAAACTTTCCAGGAAAATACTGAGTTGTGGAAGAGAAGAGTAGCATATTACAAGACAATAGATTATCAGTTGGCAGAACATGGACGGTACAGGAACTTGCTTGATATGAATGCGTACCTGGGAAGCTTTGCAGCTGCTCTCGTTAATGACCCCATGTGGGTTATGAATACTGTACCTGTTGACCTACAGATCAATACTTTAGGAGCTATCTACGAACGTGGGTTGATTGGAACATATCAGAACTGGTAAGGTTAAACCTGAAGCCTCTTTAGATCTAGTAGTAATGCATATAATTAAGTCAACCATTGGCACATAGGATTAACAACTCAGGTCAGACCGTGTTTTCATAAAACTTAAACCCAAACTCAATTTAAACAATTTGAAATTGACTTAAAGACTAATCGACTTCGAATAATGGGTTTGTGCAAATCTCAAATTTTCGAGTCCAATCACGCCCACGGACACACACTATTCCCACTAGTTTCTGATAGAGATTAACTTTGTAAAAAGCAGCAGGTAAACCACCATCCTGTAGGTTTCTACAGTATCTGGTACCAACATTTAAGAAATGTTTGTTTCTTACAGGACATCCATGATCCAACCTGATTCCTGATGTTACAGGATAAATATTTTATTTGTCCCAGTCTGCGTGGTAAGGATTGATGATATTAAACTAATGGTTTTTTTCATGTTCAGGTGTGAAGCAATGTCAACTTACCCAAGAACTTATGACTTCATTCATGCTGATTCAATCTTCAGCCTTTATCAGGACAGGTAATTCACGAATTTGTTTATTGTGTCATTGACTAGAACGAGCATGCAGAGGCTCCTGTCAACTTTCCTGACAAGCTTTCTTGCAGATGCGAAATGGAAGATATTCTTCTGGAGATGGATAGGATCCTGAGACCAGAAGGAAGTGTAATTATCAGAGATGATGTGGATATGATCCTGAAGGTGAAGAATATTGTGGATTCCATGCAATGGGATGCTAGAATTGTGGATCATGAAAGGAGTCCTCATGAGAGGGAGAAAATACTTCATGCAGTTAAGCAATATTGGACAGCACCAGAACCTGACAAGAAGAAACTCAAAAGATGATCTTCATAAACATAACGTTTTCTTTTCTCTGCTCTGTTCAATTTTTCGATCAAAAACCATTTTTTTTTAACAATCATCATTTTTTATTGGATGCCAAGTCGTATAGAATTTTTAATTGTTTATGTGATTTAAGAAATTTTTATCTTTAAATTTTTTATTATACACGAATTGACTAAATATCATTGATATAATATCTTAATTTATCTTTACATATAACTCAAATCAATTAAACTCGATATAAATTAAATATTTAAAATAAATTATTAATATAAATTAAATTAAATTGATTTAATTTGAGTTAAAATTTTATCCTAAATTAAAAGTTAACCATAGTTAGTACCTTAGTTTCAAGTCAATGTAAAATTAATAGATTAAATTAAAATTAATTAAATTTTATATCAAATTCAAATTTAACAATCACGAGATTAGAATAGTTACAATTTAAATTTAAATAATTTTTAAAGAAACTTCTCCAAAATCATGACATTTTAAAAAGTTAAAACTAATGTTTTAAAAATCGGTCCAAAAGTTAAACTAGTAAAATAAAAGATTTAAAGTTTAAAAGGCTTAATCAATATTAGATTATCATAAAACTAATTAAAAATTAAATGAAATTAAAAATTTAAAATATGGTCTAAAAAATTGTAGTTTAAATAAAAATTAATTAATCTATTTTAATATATAAAAATTGATTAGTTTATGAAAAACTAATTTATAATTTAATAACTTGATTGATTTTTAACAACAATAATTATTAAATTAAATCGAAATTAAAAATTAAATATTAAACTAAAAAATTGGCTGATTTAAAATTTACAAAATTTTTACTATTAAACCGGTTAAATTAATTTAATTTTTTAATCTTATTCGAACCTAAACTCGAACCATATGACTCAAACCTAACCATATGATCAAATCAAGTTTGATCAATTCAAGTATTCCAACTCAATGGCAATTCATTCTTAGACTAAAATACTTTTTTTAGGTTCGAACTCAAGACTTCAGAGGATACTAACCCAACTTACCAACACTAAATATAACAGCACGGTTTGTCATCAAACAATAAAATTGCATCATTAGGCATTCCATACGACCTAAAGACTCGTCATAATACTAACTGCTTGATTTCAGGTTTTGAACAGAATGTAACTCCCATGTTGTCGCCTTGCAGAAAGGTAAAAATGGCGAGGGCTCATTTCACAGAGTATAATGATACTTGGAAAATCACATAATACAACTAGAGACAAGGAAAATCATGGTGGATGGGTTTTGAATTGTCACATTCAATCTTACAACTCTTGTTTCTCCTTAGTCATTGCACCAGCTTCAATTACTTCGAACTAACCACAAGTGTGAAAAGCATTACCATACAGAGTTAAATCAACTCCAGAAACAAAAGTTCCTGCCTGTTGGCTAGTCCAAGTTCATTCAAACTCAATGAGCTGTCGTCAATTCCGAAAGTACATCTAGGATATGGCCTCACCTGCTCAACAACAACACAAAACAACGAGATCCAGTGCATCACATTCGTGGTACAACAGTGCACTAATTGAGAAGTATAATCACCGTTCATCAAAAGAGGATAGGTACTTAAGCATTGCGTTTGTAAACACCATTTTTGGCAATCAGCAAAGTACTGAATTTTTAGGTAATCACTTACAACATTGTAAGTTCCAGGCCTGACAGTTCTCTGAAGATCAATGAAGTCAAAAAGAAGCTACAAAATAAAGCAACGAAGATCAGACTAGTCTAAAGCTAAAACAGGCAGCTTCAAAACATTTTTCAACCAATTACCTGAAGCTTGTCAGACTTTACAAAGCGTCGACCACAGCGGCTGCCATCTGGGAAACGAACAAGCAGAGTTACTGCATTTTCATCCTGTAATGGTGGTTCCACAGGCAAGGAAGCTGCTTTTACAGCCAGTAATCTCTCAAAATCCTGTCATCAATAAGAGTTCAGATGGCTATATATTAATTATACCAATATCCCATACATTTTCCGCCACTTGTATGATGCATTAACCAGTATTATTGAACAATAAGCTAATTACACTGACAAAATTCAAGAATTGAGGGGCGAGATAAAATCACATGAACAAAGTTTTACAGTTTTAGTCATAAAATTTTACTGATTTAACACAGTGGACTTTGATTGATGACATGTATTAAAAATTCCACTTCCTAAATTCACTTATCCGATTGGCTCATATACTTTCTATAACAACTAATTAACTACCTCTTCTTCAAGCGTATTGTTTCTAGATTCTTCTTCTTTCAAGCAAGAAATTTCAACTTTATTAGAGACATTTGTTTCCTTTTCTCTTTCAGCCGATAGCAATGCAAGATACTCATCATCCTGGAGGCAAAGTTTGAGAAGCTATTTGTCAGAGAGAATCCTATAACTGAATAGTGCAACTGAGGAGCAGGTGGTTAGAACCTGTTGCTGTCGTAGTGATTGCTGCGCAACAGGTGAAGATGATGGTGAATAGGGTAAATCCTGTGAATTTCCTGCTGACTTCAATAGTCACAATGGTGAAAATGAAAAGTTAAAAAGTTATGTTCCATAGAAAAGAATCTAACTGAATTTTCCCTCAGCAATTTGAGATCTATTTAACATCTAAAAGAAGTGATATTCAAGCCATGCCTGAAATGGATTAAAGGGATGACTAACAGTCTCAGAAAAAGAAAAGAGGGACTCAAGTGAAGTAAATTCTTGTAATAAAAAGTAAACTAACAGGCCTGGAGTTTCCATCAAGTGGCAAATGCCAGCTACTCACAATTTCAACAAACAAAATGCCGTTGATTGTGATGACTGCCATTATTTACTGAGTGAGATGCTAATGAATGTGCATCTTTTCAGCTCCAAAATAGTTCCTCGTAAATATGACAGCTTTACAAACCTTCTGCTCGGCCTTATTGACTTTCTCAGCTCTTGCACTTGAACCATGAACTCTGATTTCCTTCTGGGCTTGATCACGCATTGCATCGTCTTGTTCCGCTGTCTGAATGCAGTTTTATGTTAAAGGAAGTCAAGGACCATCAATATGAGAATATACACTAAAACTCAAATGCAGAAACCTTCAAGGACAATGATAGTGCACGAGCAAGCTCCTCATCTTCCAAATTCGATTGCCTTTGTGGAAACCCGACAGCAGATTCATCCTGCATCCATACCCTTGCTAAGGATTAAAGCTTGAGGAAGAAGTTGGTCAAAAGAGTATCATTATCTTCCCTTTACATTCAGAAAAACTACATTATTTATTCTTAAGACCCCTGTTCACACCTGCTTTGAAGCCTCAATAGCAAGTCGAAACATTTCGTCTTCTGCATCAGATAAATGTGCACGATCATCCCTAGAGACATGCTCACGAAATTCTGTACTTCCATCCCCAACAACAGGCCTAGGTGGTATATGCTGAAAGCTCCCATCATAGCGATAGTTGACACCTCCTGCATGCTGTACCGGTTCATTACTGCTAGTTAAACTAGAAGTTCCAATTAGGTTGTACAGATTTCTTCTATAATTCGGATCTAGTAGTAACGAAGGCTTGAAACTTCTAAGAGCAGAAAGAATCGGTGAAATCCCACGTTGTTGAGCTTCCATTTGATTTGTCGAACTAAACAGCAAACACAAACACATAAAGAAAATTTTCTTAGTGACTGACTCCTCAAAGAAATTCGTAATTTCTTTTTAAAGAATCGAATTAAGCATTGTACAAAGTCATGTCACGAGAACGTCTTTCTCCTTCACCAAAATGCGCGTTCAGAGCTTCATCCAGATTGCCCCCATGTTCCTTCTCAAACAAAAACAAAGTATATATAAAAAAAAGAAAATGAGAAACAACGAAACCATAGAAAGACGAACAACGCCAATTGCCAAACCTAACCTACTTTCACATCAACAGCACATGGAATTAAAACCTACTGAAGCTTACAACAATCAAACTCAAACCCTAAAAAGCAGCACAAGATTAGGAAAATGCAATGCACCTCCAGCTTCCGAAGCGCGACGGCCTGAGACTCGCCGGTCACTCCCATGAACGTCTCGATCGCTTCCCGATTCGGTCTCGCCGCCATTGCAGAGTCAGGAAACAGTTCCTTTTATCCTTTCTTTCTCGCTCGGTCGATCAGAGAAAGTATCAAACTTTCTTAAAAGCTATAAAATTTATAAACAGTTAATTTGCGCGCCTTTACTCAACTTACGTGGTTTACTGAGAATCGCCACGTGTACTTCTGCAACTGTCTTTGTCCTTTTGCTAAACGACACGCCGTGTATGTGGGGCCCAATTAAACATATTGACAAATATATCCCTGTACTCCGTTAAATTTTCATCCTAGTCCAAATATGGTGTACTGCTGCTACACCCCTCCTCCCCGGTGAATTGATCTTGTAATTCAGAAGTCCCGATTCAAAACCAATCTTCTGCGGTCAAGATGGCTGTAGACGACGACGTTTACACCAAGGGCGACGACGAGTCTAGCCGGAAGCCTGTTATTAGTGGCGAGCAGCTTGATATCGAAGCATACGTCGTGATGTGAGCATGAGTAAGGATTTTGGGAAGATGGCGAACTTCGAGCCTATTAGAGGAGAGGTTAATAGAATTGAGCCCAAACTAATTTACTTAACTTAAATCCTTGGACCGGATACACATGGAGTTTGAAAACACGAAAACTTGAGTTATTTAATGCTCCATCACTTAAACCCAACAAGATATCAAACCTATTTATTTAGTTTTTGGACTTCGTTTTATTTTGGGCTTCCATGTCTTTTAGCCCAACCCTTTTTATTATTTAACCTAGGTATAAATACTTATGTTCTAGGATTTTTGAAAGGATTTTTTATATCTGAATTGTGAAAAAGCCGTCGGCTTCGGTAGAGAGAAACATCATTCTCTTGTTCTTGTTACTTTTTGAACCATCTTTCACTTATCAATTCTTTTCCTAATTGTGGCGTGTTGATTGTTCGTTTATCTGGGTTTTATTTTGATCATCAGGATTGTTTGGGACAAGTTTTTAAGAGGTGCCGTAAAAATCAAACTTTGCGTATCCTTATTTTTTTAATTCCTTTAGGTTGAAAACACACCAAAACAAAACTTCATCGGAAACATCATCAAATCGACGTCAATCTTTCTACGGTGCGCATTATTTGGTAACAGAGCCTTGGTTTGGAGGAGGATTTTTATTCAACTCCATAAAAAATTCAAGAAAATACCGCCCATCGCCATGCAATTATCGTCGGATCTTTCATTCAGGTGTGAAATTAACTTTTGGCCTAAGATTTCAATTTTTTTATTGCTTTTGTTTTAGTTAGGGTTTTCAGTTAATTGTTGAAAACTTTAACGTATATCGAAAAAAAAGTCTAAAAAAAGAGAGTGGGAAAAAAAAAGGAAGAAAAATGTCTGAAAAACGAAAAAAAAGTTTGAAAAAAGAAGAGAGGCGGAAGAAAATAAGGAGGAAAAAAAGTCAAAAAAGAAACGAAAAACAAAAA
>JANITW010000010.1:26520470-26545449 GCA_027564335.1 Erythroxylum williamsii | reverse complement strand
AAAAGTAGCGAGAGTCGTTCCCAGAAGAAGAAGGAGGAGGGAAGAGGAAAAAAAAAAGGTCAGCAGAAAAAAAAAAAGAATTAGCTGAAAAAAAAAAGTCAACAGAAAAAGTCAAAAAAAAAATTCTGGAAAAAAAATTCAAAAAAAAAAAAATTTATCTTTCATACTTGTTACTTGATTGGGGTTGTTGTTCTTGATACTTGAGCTACAGTTGGAAACATTGATTGGATGAAGCCTTGGTTCTGATTGTAACTTGGATTTCAGAGAAATTTGAGTGGTAAAAGGCAAGAGTGTGTGAGCTTATTTGAGGGAGTCATTGCCGTGACTTAAACACGAGGGGAGTGACAAATTCTTGAGTGAAACACGTGAGGGAGTGTGTGAGGTTGTTTATTGCTAACTTTGTTTTTTTGCAGGAATATCATTTTTTTTATTTACAATGTCACAGGGAGGTAGTAATGATGGTAGCCAAGGAGGAGATGTAGATATCGCTTTCACTTTGAGAGCCATGCAACAACAATTTGAGAGGTTCAATCTAGCCTTAAATGAGGTTAGGGGACAAATGGAAGAGCTCAGACAAGGGAGACGTGAGGAACCTCAGGGCAAGCGTGCAGATGTACGTCACCGACAACCACCACCTTGTCGGCAACCACCATGGTATGAGCTTGAGGAGGACGAGTTTGATGAGGAGGAGGAGGAGGACTTTGAAGAGCGCAGGCCTAGGAGAGCTCCCCTCGACAGACGAGATGGAGACCTCAAATCCATCAAGATGCGGATTCTAGCATTCAAGGGAAGGAATGATGCTGAGGCGTACTTGGAGTGGGAGAGGAAGGTTGATCTGATCTTTGAGGGTCATAACTTCTCGGAGAAGAAAAAGGTAAAACTTACTGCTGTTGAATTTACAGATTATGCACTAATATGGTGGGATTAGCGTGTGACCTCTAGGAGGAGGAATGGAGAAAGACCCATCAATACTAGGGTAGCGATGAAGGCGTGTATGAGGAAGAGATTTGCACCCTCTTATCATTATAGAGAGATGCATCAAAAGCTCCAAAGACTCACCCAAGGGTCTAAGTCAATAGAGGACTACCACAAGGAGATGGAGTTGCTATGATCCATACTAATATAGTGGAGGACCCTGAGGCCACCATGGCAAGGTTCTTGAGTGGATTGAATATGGAGATAGCGAATGTAATGGAGTTACAGCATTATTTGGAGATTGAGGACATGGTGAATATGGCCATGAAGGTGGAGAGACAGCTTAAGGCTAGAGTGGCCGCAAGAAGTGGAGCAAGTTCTAGTTATTCATGGAACTCGCAATGGCCCCAGAAGGAGGAGAAGTCCAAGGATAAAGGGGTGGACTTCAAGGAAGCACCTAAGCAATCAATCGGGGGATCTGAACAAAAAGGTACTTCTAGTAAACATTCATCTATAAAATGTTTTAAATGTTTGGGTACCGGGCATATTGCTTCTCAATGCCCTAATAGAAAAGTAATGTATATAAAGGATAATGGGGTTATTGATTGTGAGGATAGTGATATTGATGATTTGCCATGTGATAGTATTTGTGATAATGAAGTTGAATATGAGGAAAGATCTATCACAAGAGAAGTACTTGTAGTTAGGAGAGTGTTAAGTGCTAAAGTTAGAGATGAGATTTTGGATGAGAGAGAGAACCTATTCCATTCAAGGTGTTTGGTAGGTGGAAAGGTGTGTAACTTGATTATAGATGGAGGTAGTTATACTAATGGGGCTAGTCGAACTATGGTGGAGAAATTGGGCTTGATATGTAGGAAACATCCAGAGCCATATAATTTATAGTGGTTTAATGATAGTGGGAATGTGAAGGTGACTAGACAGGTACTGGTGCCATTTTCTGTAGGGAAATATGAGGATGAGGTGTTGTGTGATGTGATACCCATAGAGGCAGGACATTTGTTATTAGGAAGGCCTTAGCAGTTTGACAAGAGGGTAGCATATGATGGGTATACCAATAGATACTCCTTTACGTTTAAGAGTAGGAACTTCATTCTACTACCTTTAACACCTAGTGAATTGTAACTGGACCAAATCAAATCAAGCAAAAGTGAGGAGAGTTCGGATAGTGAGAATAAAAAAAGTGAAGAGATAAAGGAGGCCCAAAAGAAAAATGAGATTAGCCCAATGGGGAATGACTGCATAGGTGAGGAAAAGACAGTAGGATGTGCAGGAGAGAAAAGTTCAGGGAGAGAAAAAAAGAGTGAAAAGAAAAAGAAAAGAGCACTAGTAGTGGTGAGATACAGAGAGTGTTTAGTTTCTGACACTAACCCTCTTGATGCTTTGCCTAGTGTTTTTACTATGGATTCTAGGGGCGATGGTTCTTTCCAGATATTCAAGAAGATGAATGACACCACCTACAAAACTGACCTGCCAGATTCGAGGACGAATCTTCTTGAGGAGGGAGGGACTGATGTGAGCAGGAGTAAGGATCTTGAGAAGATGGCGAACTCCGAGCCTATTGGAGAAGAATTTAATGGGATTGAGCCCAAACTAATCCACTTAACTCAAATCCTTGGACCAGATACACTTGGAGCTTGAAAACACGAAGACTTGGGCTATTTAATGCTTCATCACTTAAGCCCAAGAATATATCAAACCTATTTATTTAATTTTTGGACTTCGTTTTATTTTGGGCTTCTATGTCTTTTAGCCCAACCCTTTTTATTATTTGACCTAGGTATAAATACTTATGTTCTAGGGTTTTTGAAAGGATTTTTTATATCTGAATTGTGAAAAAGCCGTTGGCTTCAGTAGAGAGAAACATCATTCTCTTGTTCTTGTTACTTTTCGTACTATCTTTCACTTATCAAATGTTTTCCCAATTGTGGCGTGTTGATTGTTCGTTTATCTAGGTTTTATTTTGATCATCGAGATTGTTTGAGACAAGTTTTCAAGAGGTGCCGTAGAAATCAAACCTTGCGTATCCTTATTTTTTTTATTCCTTTAGGTTGAAAACACACCAAAATAAAACCCTATCAGAAACATCATCAAATCGACGCCAATCTTTCAGCGGTGCATAGTTTCAATCTTGTCTCAATGGATGAAATCCATGATGGATAACGAAGGTTCCTGAAGAATATAAAGCCCGGTGCTTGCCATGCTTGCAAGAGCGCCTAGGTTGTTTGCGCTCTAGTTCTCTTCACGGTGCACATGCGTGATTTACACCTTTAATTTAAATACATAGTTTCAATCCTGTCTCAATGGATGAAATCCAGGATGGATAATGAAGGTTCCTGAAAAATATGAAGCCAGGTGCTTGCCATGCCTGCAAGAGCGGCCAAGTTGTTTGCACTCTGGTTCTCTTCACGGTGCACATGCGTGATTTACACATTTCATTTAAATACTTTAAAATAATTTAATTCAGATGAGTCATTTAAATTAAACATTATTTTTAAAAGCCTACGTTTTACGACAGCTGTCTCCTATCCGTCACCGATCGGTATCATCCACACTCGGAAGAGTCCAACTCACTCAGAACTCGGCGTAGTCCTTACTTCAATCCGCGTCTCTATCTGGTGGCGACAAACTCCAAGCTTCAATTTCGAACAATCCAATATCTTCAAACCTCTATCCTCACTAGACCATTCTTCACCTTAAATCCAACCAGAACAGAAGAACAAGTGAGAAAACAGAGCATAACTTCACTTTTACTCTTTGATCCTCGCCAGCTATGGAAATGAGAAGTTGCTGAGATCTACATAACTGGGTCTTCACCAAGGAAGGAGGTGAAAAGCGAGAAACGATGGGACACCTGAATCTGCCGGCATCGAATCGCAGCCCAAGGCAGTGGACGCTTTTGGACCTTGTGTCTGCTACGTTCTTTGGACTGGTGATTCTCTTCTTCCTTATGGTCTTCACTCCGCTCGGCGACTCTCTCGCGGCCTCCGGTCGCCAAACGCTGCTTCTCTCGACGTTGGATCCACGGCAGCGACAACGCTTGGTCGAGCTGATCGAGGCTGGGCGTCATCCGCAGCCAATCGAAGCATGTGGTGCTGATTCTGTTGATCACATGCCGTGTGAAAATCCCAGACGCAACAGTCAGCTTAGCAGGGAAATGAATTTCTACAGAGAGCGTCACTGTCCGTTACCCGACGAAACCCCTCTTTGCTTGATCCCTCCGCCCATTGGATATAGAATTCCTGTTCGTTGGCCCGAAAGTTTGCATAAGGTCTGTGCTTTCTCTGTAATTGGAACTAGGTTTTTTTTAATGTATGTCGACAATTGAGAGGGAACGGTAGGCAAGGAATTTCTTTTTGGATTTTTAACCATGATTAGCCTTGTACCTTAACTTGTATGCAACTTCTGTATTTTGTCCGAGGATTAGGTTTCGTCCCCCGAGTCTACAGCTTTTAGTTTGATCGCTGATCAGGTAGCCTGCATCATTTTAGGTCTTTTGTTGAAATAAATTGCAAACTTACGAGCACCTCCTCTTCCCCATCTTATGCATAGCTTCATCGACTAGGTCTGTCCTGTAGGATCCCATTTCAGTGTGCCAGTAATTGATTGGTGGCGTTAGATTAAATATATGAAAAGTTAAAGGGATGCGTATATCCCCCAATCGAATGAAATCTGTTGTACACGTTCATTTATGCATGCATGCTTATGTTTAATGTCGTTAATATGCAGATTTGGCATTCAAACATGCCATATAACAAGATTGCAGACAGGAAAGGGCATCAGGGATGGATGAAAGAGGATGGAGATTACTTTATATTCCCTGGAGGTGGAACAATGTTTCCTGACGGAGCCGTGCCATACATTGAAAAACTTGGACAGTATATTCCTATTAGTGGTGGAGTCATAAGGACTGCACTTGATATGGGATGTGGGGTAGGACGGGCTTTTATACATCATATTTGAGCTTTTAAATCCTGTTAGATGTGTGAATTTCTTTAAGTTTGATCATCTTGCAGGTTGCTAGTTGGGGAGGGTATATGCTAAAAGAAGGGATTTTAACTGTCTCTTTTGCACCAAGAGATTCTCACAAATCACAAATACAATTTGCTTTGGAAAGGGGAATTCCAGCATTTGTTGCCATGCTTGGCACTCGCAGACTGCCATTTCCTGCATTCTCTTTCGACTTAGTGCACTGTTCCCGCTGTCTGATTCCTTTTACTGCATATAGTTAGTTCTCTGACCTGTTATTATGTATTTGTACGCTTCTGCTTCTGCTACTAGCTCTTACCAAGGAAGGAATTTGGATTTTGCAGATGCAACTTATTTCATTGAAGTGGATAGACTACTTCGTCCAGGAGGATACTTGGTCATATCTGGTCCACCTGTACAGTGGGCTAAACAAGACAAAGAATGGGCAGATCTTCAAGGTGTTGCAAGAGCATTATGTTATGAGCTGATTGCCGTGGATGGAAATACCGTCATCTGGAAAAAACCCACTGGCGATTCATGCCTGCCTAACCAAAATGAATTCGGGCTTGCTTTGTGTGGGAAATCAGATGACCCGAGTCAGGCATGGTAATTCTTAGCGATGGATCCTCAGTTTGTGTAAACTTTTTGTAGAAACTTTGAAATACAAATGTTATTTTCCTCTTGTTTCAACTGCTCTGACCTGAATTGCATTTGCTTTAGGTGCATAATTGGTAAATGCTTACAAAACTTTTGTAGAATTAGGTGAATTTGTTTCGTGATGATTATTAGATGCTTTGCAGTCAGGGAAAAAGCATGAGCCTTTAAGCTAAGTTAGTTGTGTTGCAGGTACTACCAGTTAAAGAAATGTGTGACTACAACATCTTCCATCAAAGGAGAGTATGCTGTTAGTTCAATTCCAAAGTGGCCACATAGGCTAAACAAAGCTCCTTCGAGAGCAACACTCATAAAAAATGGAATTGATTTGTTTGAAGCTGACACAAGACGTTGGGCAAGGCGAGTGGCTTACTATAAGAACAGTTTGAATGTGAAGCTCGGAACTTCAGCCATACACAATGTCATGGATATGAATGCATTTTTTGGCGGTTTTGCTGCAGCAATTATCTCTGACCCCGTGTGGGTGATGAATGTAGTTCCTGCTCAAAAGTTAGCCACTCTAGATGTTATTTACGACCGTGGCCTAATTGGAGTCTACCATGATTGGTAAGTTATTTCATTTGTAATCAGGAATGATTACAAACTGGAACTTATTGTTTGTACCTTTTGTCACTGTACTTTCATATATAACTTCACAAATCCATCTGAACATGCATGGATTCCTTCCTGAAGCAGAAGGTGGAGGGATTGTTCCCTCAATCCCCCTTACAAGTACTAATCGTTCCTACACGCGTTACTTCCTTTTTCTTGTTATCTCTGGCTTGTGATATTTCTGTAGGACCTTTGTGGTATAATCACTTCATAGAGAAACTTTATTGTGACCTGTGATTGAACTGGTGTTTGTAGGTGTGAGCCTTTCTCAACATATCCGCGTACATACGATCTTATCCATGTAACCGGGATTGAATCGCTGATCAAAGGTCCCCGTGGCAGCAGGAACAGGTACTTGCTACAGTTTTCTGTAGTTTAATTTTCTCATTGATGATATTAGGAGTAATGTTTTTGACTATACAAACTATTATTACTCTTCACCATTTTTTTAATTAAATGATAATATTGCCTTTTATATTGGTGGTTGTATTTATTCTAACATTATTGCTACTGGTTCGAACTTAGCGTCTGAAAAATTCTCTTTATTATTCTTAAACTTTTTATCGGACGAGAGATTTTTTCCAATGAAGAAGCTAATCAAGCTGCATATTCTGAATCTGGTATCTTACTTTTCTGCTAAAGTGTCATGACAACCATTAGAAGCTTTTTCCTGTGGGGTGTTGAATGATTACCAAGTCCCTGATATTATCTTGCAGATGTAACCTAGTGGATTTAGTAGTTGAGATGGACCGAATATTACGGCCGGAAGGAACAGTCGTGATCCGTGATTCTCCGGAAGTCATTGACAAAGTGAGCCGTATAGCTCATGCTGTACGGTGGAAGGCCAGCTTACATGATAAAGAACCTGAATCTCATGGCAGAGAAAAGATTCTGGTTGCAACAAAAACCTTTTGGAGGCTATCTTCTGCATCATCCCACTGACACACCAACTTTTCTTTCGTAATGTACATTTTTCTACCTCTATTTTTCTGCCATCTTCATGCATAAAATGGGTGCAGATTCAGTCTCGTCTCTCTAGTTATATTTGTAAGTGATGTAAAGACATCCTACCTTTTAGACAAAAGTCCTAAGTTTAGAATACACAAATTCGGAGTGTACTTAAAACAACAGAAACAACAATAATTACTCAGTACAAGTTTTGCTAAATGCGAAATGCGGAGTCTAAAGAGGGCTTCGCAGCTTTATCTTTAATTGCAGAGATGTTTCCAGTAGATTTGCGTGAAAAAAAGAAAAAAGAAATATATGTATGTGCATATGCATATTAGATTAATTCAATATAATTGTTTGATGTAAATTAAGATAAAATCATAATTATGAACAGCAGTTCAGCTTGCGCTTGGTCTAAACTCTAAAGTGAATAGATCAAGATTGGTTTGACCTGAGCTTGGTCTAAAGTGAATAGATCGACAATGGTTTGACCGAATTTCATATAGAATTAGGGTTTTGGAGAGAGTTTGAGTTTGAGGCTTGACGTGATAGGTCTGATGTCTTGTTCACAATAATTTGGTTTTGAATGTTTTGAATGTTATTTGAGTTTGAGTTCAAACTCGGACTGCCAGTTCATGGGGTCGGGCTGACGGCGGGTTTGACTTATTGCTCTACTTAGCCACGTTGCGGCGGTGATCTTTAAGGCTAGGAGCGGGTGATAAAACAGATGCGTGAGGCGCCGAAAAAGCACCGGAGCTGAGGAGAGCCTTTCGCATGTAAAAGTCCCATGCTCACACTTCCTCTCTCCTGCCTGTTCCCATCCCACCGGACAACGATGTAAAAATGTTATAAAAGCTTAAAATGGACTACTGTGAATTTGGTATAGAGTTGCTCTCATGGATGCTCTCAGCCCAACTGTTTCTACAAGACAAGCTTTCAAGAAAGTCAGACTTTGTGAAAGAGAGGAAGACCCCCCTCCCCCTACACTTATAATCCATATCCAACCATGCAGCTACAGTGCAGTGGTTTCACAACAGACCACCCCTGACGTAGGAGCTGGCGAGTTGGACTGGCCCCAAGAGGAATTGATTGCGATAGCTGAAGGCGAAATATCAATTATCCAAGGCAACTTCGGAATGGCCATTGAATTATCTACTGCTTTCAAAGGAAAACTCGATAAGGCCTGGGCACAAACAATAGTCATCAACTTGCTTGGTCGGAAAATTGGATTCAATATGTTCAAGTCCAAACTCACTACAATGTGGAAACCAAAGGGCCTTATGAAATTAATCGACCTTGAAAATGATTTTTACCTTAACAAATTTGTTGAAGAGGATGATTTCATTTGGATCCTCACACAAGGCCCCTGGGTCATCGTTGGTCATGCCCTATCAGTGCAACCCTGATCTCCTTATGTCGTCAGGCTACAAGGCAAATATCACATGTGGTGGCTTGGATCCGCTTCCCCGAGTTATCGGTGGCTAGATACCATCCGTTTATACTCACGGCCCTTGGTAACTTGGTAGGAAAAACTATTAAAATCGACATCAACACGCAAAATATTCACCGCAACAAATTTGTTAGAGTCGCGGTTGATATCGATCTCCACTCACCGCTTAGATCTGTGGTGGAATTCGACGGCGAACCCATCAAGGTGACATACAAGGGATTTCCCCAAATATGCTTCTCTTGTGACCTCGTCAGACATGGAAGTTTGACTTGTCCTACCCGGCTTTCTGAAACTCCCCACCCTGTCCCTCCCCCCCGTGGGCCCTTCTTTGATCATCCCCCAAGACCAACCCACCCCTGTGGCTTTCTCCGCGACCACCACACCGCCAGCTTCCCTTGACCACCGCGGTGCCTCTTCCTCTGGCGACGCCAGCCACCCCTAGTTCGAGCCGTGGATGTAGGTTCAACGGTGGCAGCATCGACCCCATTCAATCCGACAAGACCGGTCATCCGTCTCCTCCCGCGTGGAATTGCCAGGAACACGATTTGCGACTCTGACAGTTTGCGAGCCGTTGGAGGTCACAAGGACTACTTCTCTCACAACCCCGAGCTCTTCTTTACCCATTAACCGAAATACACATAAAAGGAACTATGCTAGGGTTAATCCGAAGAACCCAGCATCGTTTAAGGCTACCCAAGTGAAAAAGGTGTCGTTTCATGCAAAGCCTGGCAAGCCTTCTCTCAGCGCCCTAACGACAACGTTTACACCCCCACAGCAAGGCCTCACAGCCCAGCCCTAGCAACAACGCCTCACCGCCCAGCCCATAGCCCATTCTGGTCCCTCTTCGACTTCTTTGGATCAGCAGATGGGCCTAGCAGTTTAGGGCCCAGCCCAAGCGACTCAATCCCCTCCCATATTGACCCCTCAGCCCACCACTCCAGCCCAACCCAACCCATACCCGAACCACATGGCCCCATCAATACCCTCCCAAGCCGACGTCCTAATTAAAGATCCATCCATCTCGTTGCCCATTCCCGAGGAATTGGATTGTTTGGACATGGAAGCCGAACCCAATGACGTTGTAGTAATGAAGCCTCACCTTCCACCACCTACCCAAGTGTTTGACCCCCGAAGAGGCCCCCAGACTCGAGGTATGAAATGAATGCAGCACGCGACAACAAGATTCAACCCGACACGCCGATGGAGGTCCATCCTCCGGATCCAGCGACTTTTTCGGATCAAGACATGATGGACCGTGAGGTAACCCTCCTGTCGAATAAATAACCCTCTTCGACTCGATTTTATGTCCATCTTCATTTAGAATTGTCAAGGGGCTGGAGGGTAGACCTTCAAGCCTGTCATGCGAAACTATATTCGCATCCATAAACCTTTACTTGTCGTTTTGGTCGAGCCTTGTATTAGTGGGGCTCGAGCGATGAAGGTTATTCGAAGTTTAGGATTTGGCCACTCGTTTAGGGTGGAAGCTGAGGGTTTTTCCGGAGGCATCTGGCTATTGTGGAAAGACGATATCGTGGTCCAAATCTTGCTAGCTCATTGCCAATTTGTGCATGCCAACATTGAGTGAGATAAATTGTCTTTCGACTTCACAGCCATCTACGCCAGCCTGATGTACTCGCTTCAAAAATTTCTATGGCAATATCTTTGTCAAATTGTTAGCATCATGCATAAACCTTGGCTACTAGGGGTCAATTTCAATGCCAAACTTGAGAGTGTTGATAAAGGGGTGGGACCTGAACGCATCCTATCGTCAACACTCATTTCTGAGATTGGGTGTATAATTGTAATCTCCAAGAGCTTGGATTTTCGGGGCCAAGGTACACCTGGCGAAGAGGACAACTCCTTGCTCGCTTAGATCAAGCCTTCATCTCTAATAATTGGTATCCTTTCCCTACTACTGTCACCCATTTACCCTTCCTAAAATCCGATCACCGACCTATCCTTATCACGCTTAACCAAAGCACACACCCGCCTTCGTTAAACAAACCCTTTCGTTTCCAATCCGCTTGGCTCACCCATGACTGCTTTGGCCCATTTGTTGCTGCAAATTGGCCCGTCACCAGTCAGGACTTCAGTAGTGCACTCACTAATTTCTCGGAACAATTACAGATGTGAAACTCTACCATGTTTGACAATATTTTTCACCGAAAGAAACGCCTCATAGCCCGTCTAGAAGGTATTCAACAATGTCTTGAGGATAATGACTCGACCTCCCTCCGAGACCTGGAGGAACACCTTAGGACCGAACTAGAACATGTCCTATGCCAAGAAAAGCTTTATTGGCATCAAAGATCCAGAAGCCAATGGGTCCTTCAGAGAGACCGCAATATTAAGTTCTATCATGCCACCACTCGCGCCAGACATCATCAAGCACAGATACATTCCTTGCACGATGACAATGGCAATGAGATCTCCGATCCCACCAACGTCTGTCGTCTAGCGCAGCACTACCTAGCGAAGTTATATCGTGCCGACAGTCAGCATCCTGCTCCCTGATTACCTCACAGCCCTTTTCCCCCCTTCCTCTACAAGCTTCTGAGGATCTCGAAAGTCCCCTTAGCTCTGTGGAAATTAAACAAGCCTTCTTCAATATGGCTCCTAACAAGGCTCCTGGGTTTGATGGGTTCACAGCTCTGTTCTATCAATCACAATGGGAAGTTGTCAGACCTTCTTTGACCTTATTTCTCCAACGAATTTTTTGTCATGAAATTTGAGAATCGGATCTTAATCGCACTATCATGGTCATTATCCCGAAGATCCCATTGCCCACTTTGATCACGCAATTTAGGCCTATTGCCTTATGTTCGATGCTCTACAAAGACATTACTAAGATCATTGTGAACCGACTCAAACCGTACCTAAATGACCTAATAGCCCCAACCTAGTGCAGTTTTGTACCAAGACGACTAATCACAGACAACATCATCATCGTCCAAGAAGTCATCCACACTCTGAAGAGGAAAGTAGGGTGGAAAGGGTTTATGGCATTAAAAGTGGATCTGGAAAAAGCCTACGACCGACTGTCATGGGACTTTATACAAGATACTCTCTTTAACGGTGGTATTCCTACCTCCTGATCAATCTGATCATGAAATGCATCACTAGTGTCTCCATTGAAGTTAACTAGACTGGAAACCTGAGTGACGCCTCCAGAGGCATACGATAGGGCAACTTTATCTCCCCTTACCTGTTTGTCATGTGTATGGAACGATTAGGGCATACAATCACCCACGCGGTTCACCAGGGGCGCTGGAAACCTATTAAACTTAGCAAAAATGATCCGCCTTTGTCGCACCTATTCTTTGTTGATGATCTAATCCTCTTCTCGAAGGCCTCCTTGAACTAAGTGTGCATCATTCGGGAGCTCTTACAGGAGTTCTGGGCAGCCTTCGAACAACAGATCAGCCATGACAAATCTCGGTGCTACTATTCCAATAACGTACCCTCTTCGACGTTACACAGCTTAAGCAGAGCTCTAGGCTCTAGACAGACGATTGATCTCAGTCACTATTTAGGCGTTCCTCTTCTTCACGAACAAGCAAGCCAATAGATTTATTAATACATCCTTGACAGGGTTCAACAACACCTATCCAGTTGGACAACAAACCTTCTGTCTTTGACAGGCAGGATCACTTTGGTTCAATCTGTTATAGCAGCTCTCCCTAGTTATACTATGTAGACGATCTGGTTAACCCGTCGGCTTTGCGATGAGCTTGAGAAATTGATGCGTCAGTTTGTTTAGGGCCCGTCTAATGGTAGTAAAAGGATTCCTCTAGTCAGCTGGAATGAAGTTTGTCAACCCAAAGCGATGGGGGTGTGGGTATTAGGCGCATCCGGGCCACCAACGATGCCTTGTTAGCTAAGCTAGGTTAGACTCTGATTGCTAATCCTAACGCTTTACGGGTTCAGGTACTCTCAGCAAAGTACAACTTTGATGCTCACCATCCCCCCACCTCCTTTGCGTCCACCGGAGGATCCATGATCTAGCGGAGAATTAAGGCTACTTGGCACCTTGTTATTCAGGGTATGCAGTGGCGAATTGGGGACGATACCAGGACTCGGTTTTGGAATGACCTTTGGCTCACTAGGACAGATCCCCTTACTTCCCACGCTATATCCCCCATCCCAGATTCCATTCTACACCTTCACATCCAGGACTTCGTGGAACTTGACGGTAATTAGAAATGGGACACACTCCAATGTTACCTCCCGCCATCGATTTGTAGCTTAATCATAGGGACTTTTCCCCCGAAACCCTACTTAGGGCAGGATAAACTGATTTGGAGAATCTCCGACACTAGTCAGTTCACTGTAGCTTCCACTTATGCCATGACAATGGATAAGACGATACCTCGACCCATGAGGAATGAAAGGTTATCTGGCAATGGAAAGGCCCTCAACGCATTCGCTCATTCCTCTGGCTCCTTGCTAAGGATCGATTACTGACTAGCCAATAAAAGGTTCAGAGACATTTCACTACGCATGGTGCTTGTGCTCATTATCACTTGGAGGAATCTACGTTACATGCTATGCGCAACTGCATAAAAGTCCGACAAATGTCGACGAGGGACTGGATCACTCAAAACCTCCAGCATCACCGCAGCATATTGGGACATGAGTGGTCGATTCTTTTTGGACTTACATGCTAGTTTCTATGACAATGGAGGAATATGTCCTGCTTTGATGAGCAGTTCTCTTGGCTTTCCTCACCCATTTTTCATAATGTCTTATGCAGGTCTGCTCCACCAGGCAGAAGAGTGGCATAGTAGAGCGACGACAGTCGAGCCTCGCCCACGACAGGAAAAACTTATCGGTTGGAGCAAACCCCCCACAGGCTGGATCAAACTCAACACTGATGGTGCGTGCAAACGCGCCGCTTCCTTAGCTGCCGCAGGTGGACTTCTACGAAACAGCGATGATCACTGGCTGGGAGGATTCACATAAAATCTTGGCTAGTGCACTTCCGTAACCGTGGAACTTTGGAGCGTGTATACTAGGTTGATCCTTGCGTGGGATTTGGGGTACCGACAGATTGAGCTTGAATTGGACTCCAAAGCGGTGATAGATATCTTCTCTTCCCCAGAAAACGAGCTAGGACTCTTCATCCTATAGTTCTAGGCATTAACGAATTGGTCACTAGAAACTGGACTGTTGTTTATTAGCACATATATCGAGAAAGCGACAAATACGTCGACTGACTAGCTAACTATGTTGGTCATTTTGCTGTTGACGTCACTTATTTTACTACTACACCTATAAGATGCCATATGATCCTGCTAGAGAATTTATAGGGAATTTGTTCCCTGCGTTTAGTTGTGAATCTCTGTTCAGTTTCCATTTATACAAAAAAAAACTTAGTGGACTCCTACCATTTTTTTAAGAATAATGTCAAAACATAAAATAAAATTGATAATGAAAAATAGAAGTTGTAAGAAAATTTTTTCCAAAATTGTAAATCTTAATAATAACCTGTTATCAAGTTATTTAATAAAAATTATCAAAAATTTAAAAACTGTATCGAAAATTAAACCAATAAGATAGAGGTTTAATATTTAAAAGGTATTACACCGTCATAAAATCGGTTAAAGATTTGATAAAATTAAAGAATTTGAAAATTTATTAAAAAAATTCTCCTCATTTATCGAAAATTCAAATATTAATTAAAAAAAATTATCACTGTTAAATGAAAATTAATTAGTTTATTTTAGTTTACAAAACTTATTAATTTACAAAAACTAGCTGATTAATTAATAAATTGATTGGTTTTTAACAATAATAAATCGAATCAAAAAATTGAAAATCAAACTGAAAAATTCGTTAATTCAAGATTTTTATTGTTAAATAAAGCAAATGGTTCGATTTTTAAAACATTGGAAATTATCACATGTATATAAGTGTAAATTTATGAAGGGGCGTAGTTTCGCAAAATTTCTGTTTCAGGCGCGGTTGTTCTAACACAAACAAATACAAAAAAATAAATGCAAAATAAACAAATCAACACATGAAATTTGTTAACGAAGTTCGACACACCTTGCCTACATCTGCGGGGCCCTCACCGAGCTTAATTACTTTAACCTGTGATACAACAATAGTTTTACTTAAGGCATTACAGAGCCGACTCACCCAACTTTTGACACTATTCCTCGTCCTCACTATCCGTGAAAGTAAACCACACCCAATAGTACGACTTATCAAAAGACGTTGAGCTTGCAGCGGCGTGTGAAGAGAACCTGGGAGATAAAACACGATGACTATATTTTGGGTTAGAACTCATTTTTAATTTCTGGCTTAGGACAATATCTTTGGGCTGATAGTCCTGTCCATTCACCTTAGTTGAACCTCATTACCTTTGGCCCATATTATTTTCTACTTCTTACTAGTGAATCTTTTCTGTTACAAATATCTTATTTGTTATAACAAATTGTAAATAGAACAACCTATATAAAGGTTTGGGATTCATTTAATAAAAGGATGAGCCAATACGATCTTTTATTACATCTTTTATCATGGTATCAGAGCGTTAGGTAGCTCGATACTCTTGTCTCTCTGTTGACTCTATTTTTTTTTCTTTGTCCTCTTCTACTAAGTTTTTCTCTTTCATCTCCCTTGTATCAGAAGCTCTAGGCCCCTCATATACCAGTGTTGCTACCAACCAAACACATTATCAATCACACCCTCAAAATGTAACTCAACCAGAAGATCATCTAACCAGTCCTTTTTATCTTCATCCCAATAAGAATTCTTCTTTAATCCTTGTCTCTTCTCTCTTGATAGGTACTAACTATCACTCATAGGCAAGATCTATTCGGATGGCCCTGCTATCAAACACAAGCACCACATAGAGAAGATCCTTTGTTCATTTACTATGAAAGATGTAGTACAATGGTGTTGTCATGGTTATTAAGGTCTGTGATAGATTCAATTGCACAAGTATAATCTGTTTCGATTTTGCTGTTGAAGTTTGGAAAGATTTTGAACAAACAAACTCTTTTAGAATATCTGATCTTCAAGAAGAAAAATATAGTTACAAACCAGGTAATCTTTCAATGTTTGACTATTAGACACACCTTAAAATGCTACGGGATGAATTATTTAACCGAAGACCTTTGCCTAAATGTAAGTGTGAGCCTCAATGCAACTGTAATGTTTTAGTTAAATTAAAAAATTATCAAGAAGGGGACTATGTTATCAGATTTTTAAAGGGAATAAACCGTTCTTACACTATTGTCAAGTCTCAAATTATGTTTATGAATCCTTTATCCAACATAAAAAGAGCTTTTGCTATGGTAGCGCAGCATGAAAGACAATTAAACACCCAACAGAGTTTATCTCCACCAATCATTGAACCACAAGCATTCTTTAGCAAAACTGACACTAAGAGAAATTACCAATAGATCAAAAAACCCATTTATACCTTCTATGGGAACATCGATCATATGGAAAATAAATATTATAAAAAACATTGGTTCCCCCAAATTTTTCATCAAATGTCAAACCATATTATCCAAGCAGAGACAACAATCAAAACAAATTCAAGGCAATCAATCAAGTTGAGACTTACCAGGACTGCCTCTCCTCAGACATTGAAAATTCTTCACTCTCTAAGGAGTCATGACAAGATAATACAAACTTCAGCCTCACTTCAGAGTAGCATTCACAATTGATGCAGATTTTGCATAAAGAAGGAGACACCAAAGGAAAATCAATCAGCACACCTTAGATCAATACAATTTCCATTGATCAAAAAGGTACATTCAAACCTAACATGCTTTCTGGTTTTTACTTATCCACATGTATCCTTGATTCTAGAGCCATTAACCATATCATTTGTTCCTTAGAATTCTTCTCAGCCTACAAAATAGTAGATTCCTTGACTGTCACACTACCAAATGGCAACTTTGTCTTTGTCACACACATTGGAATAATTAATATTTCTTTGATTACTCTTACCAATGTGTTTTTTGTGCCTATTTTTTCATTTACCTTAATTTCAATCAGTAAGCTTACTAGTTCTTGTCCATGTCAACTGATGTTTACATTTCATTCATGTGAAATTCAGGACACCAAAACTATAAAGATGATTTATTTTGCTAAACAAGTCAATGGACTCTATCACCTATCTGCATCATTCCCATATCACACCTCACATCTCTTTCATGTTTCCTCATCTCAAGAAAATTTATAGCTCAAAAGACTAGGACACATTTTTAATCAAAGTCTACACTCTTTGTATACAATGGATTTTGCTGTTCTTTTTCAAAGCACAGACCAATGTGATATTGGCCATTTTTTCAAACAAAGAAGATTGCCTTTCCATCATATGTGTTGAAACACCACAACAGAATGGAAGAGCTGAAAGGAAGTATCAACACATTTTGAATATAGCAAGAGCTCTAAAAATGCAAGCCAATCTACCTGCAAAATTCTGGGTAAATTGCATTATTTATGTAGTTTACTTAGAGCTTGTTTGATTCAGCTTTTGGAGGCTCCAAAAGCATTTTTTTTCACCAAAAAAGCTATTTTAAGGAAAAAATGAGTGTTTAGCTGTAAATTTCAAAAGAACTTTTGAAATAGAAATAGCTTTTTTAAAATCTAAAATATAGCTTTTGGAGAAGCTCCAATTTGGAGCTTTTAAAAAAAAACTCCAATTTGAGCTTTTTCGGGTAGACGTTCACGCTTATCATTTCTTATGTTTATGTTTGTAATATCTCCTCTCTTCTCTCTACGATCTGGTCCAATGCTGAATAGCTCTTCTCTCTGCTTCTGCTCTGTGTAGCCAAATTTGCCAGAGATTACGAGATCCAAAGGTAGTTTTTCTCTCCATCGTTGCTTCCATTTCTTTTGGTTCGTGGGTTACTGTTACTTATGTTTGATTGGTAGGAAAAATCAAAGCTTCTCTTTTCATATTTTTCATCTATTTCTTTCAAGTCCTTTCATGGTCTTTTTTCTTTTTCTTTCTATATTATTTATGGAGTCATCATTTCAAGATTCACCATCCCTTTTATCTCTTCTGTAATCGCATGCAGTATGTAATCATAACTTCATAAAATGTTATATATGAAATGTAGCTATTCAACGTTGTTGATTCATTTTTCTTGGGGTTTAGTTTGCAGAATAATTTCGAGCCCTCCAAGTTTATACCGTCGGACAACCCATACTTGCTTCAGATAAGGTCCTTTTTTTCTTTAAAACTCACTGTATCATCTTTAAAAGTTTGTTCTTTCTATTTCTCTGAGGAGCTCTTTCTTCTGTGCTTTGTTTTGGTTGCTGGGTATACAGCAAATGGTAAAAATGTTGGGATGAAAATCCCATGTTTTATCTTTTCTTATCTTGAATCTTTGAGATGGGTATTGAGATTGTGATCTGTAATTGGGATTTGGTTTTTGAAATTCAATTATTTACCATGATGTTATGATTTGAGATGTTGACAAGTCACATTATCGATAGGAAGTTGATGGCAGTAATAAGATAATATGTGAGAATTGAAATGGGAATTGGGAAAATTGGATGAGGGAAAAAGTTGTATTAGAGAAATGGGCTCAAGGAATTTGTCCAAATAGTGGTTACTGGTGTTATGAGAGGTGAGAAAGTGGAAGTTAAACTCATGTCTTATTTTTATTTTGTTTAAAAATTAAACCAGCAAATTCTTTTCATAAGTTTCAAATTTACTTTGTAATTGTCTAGAAATTGAACAGAGAATTATGACGAAAGCTACATCTTGATTCAGTACGAAAAATGACAAGAAAACTCAAAGCAATCCTAGTTCTCACAGTTTGCTCTCTCAGCCTACGAATGGTACGACCGATCATACTGCTTATCAAATGACATTTGTAGTTCATCGTTTCCTTCTTGGAATGCAATCACTAGAATTATGTTGCTTGTTGGTTAAATGATGTACGCTGGTTGAGGTCACCTTCAACTCTCTGTAATAAATGAATTGTTGCATGCCAATTGTTTGATTATATTTCCAATTGACACCGACCAAGTTAGTTGGTTTTAAAAATGGCTTGCTACTTTCCATGCACTGAACATTAGTCGATTAAATGGTTATCAGGTGTTATGTTAGTGTGGTGAAAGAAAACACTAACAATAATCTATAGAACTGTAAACAGTAGTAGCACAATGTCTAATAGAGTTTCATTTTTTGCCCTCATTGAACTAGAATTCCTTGTAATGCATTTGATTGTGAGACATATACGATAACTGTTATTGTATAAAACCCAGTAACAAGGGATACATTGATTGAGATGTGCATAGTAATAGATGATAAATCTGAGTTGGTCTCTTTTAGTTGTAACAACCCTCTAGATCAGATTAGTTGTTCCGGATATTGTGTAGAATCAGTTAGAATTCACTTATATTTAATAGTTATACTTGTACACAACAATTGTAACACTTTCGATATTTAATAATAATCTTTTATGGTATCAGAGCAAATAACTTAACGGTAGATCCATCCTTACTCCAAATTCTTATCCCAATAACTCCAGTAGCAGCCGATTATCACCATGACAAACACTGATGCTTTCTCATCCACTACAATTCCTGCAAACACCATATCAATGACAAACTCAACAACAACTCTTGTGGTTTTGACTCTGACTTCTGTTAAATTGAACGGATCAAATTATCCGGCTTGGAGAATACAGATGTTTGCCCTTCTAATTGGCTACGGTTTATAAGGAAACAAGGATGGATCATTCCCGTGTCCACCGGCCATAAACCCTGATTCTGAACACTGGATTTGTCAAGATAAGTTAATCATTCATGCCCTTACTGCCTCAGTGTCAGAGACGCAACTAACTCTGCTGTCCTTGGTTAAATCATCGATAAAAGCTTGGGATATTCTTTAAAGGGCTTATGCTAGAAAATCGACAACTTGGATCCTCTCGTTAAAGGATCGATTGTTGAATCTTAAAAAAGGATCACAACCTGTTGCTTCTTATTTACAGAAGTTTAAGGAAATTTCAGATGAATTATCAATCATCAGCAATCCACTTGAAGATGCAGATATGGTTATTCACTGCCTTAATGGCCTTGGACCAAAATATGAAGAGATTGCGGCAACAATCCGTGCTAGAGACTCCTTGATTTCATTTAATGACCTGCAGCAAAAATTAATAGATCATGAAACATATCTATTAAGGTCTTCACGGGTCAATAATACTGGTATTTCTACTGCACTGGTTGCAAATAGGCAGACTTGGAATTCCCATCATAATACTAACAAGAAATCACATGGACACACTCTAGGACCTATACAGCATCAACATACGCATTCCACTAGATTTCCTACCACTGGAAATTTTGTTGCGGCAGCAGGTAACTCTCATGTCTCTTCTTCTATTATTTGTCAATACTGTGACAAACCCGGACATACAGCCAAGCGTTGTTATAAAATTCACGGTTGACCATGTAATAGGCAACCTGCGGCTAATTATACTCAAAAGAATCAGTCGTCTGATTCTGAAATGTGGATTATGGACTCTGGTGCTTCTGATCATATCACTAATGATTTGCATAATCTTTCACTTGCGACTCCGTCTGATTGTTAAGATCAGCTGGTAGTAGGTAATGGTTCGAGTCTTCTGATTGCTAACACTAGTACATCAACACTCTCCACTTATACAAAACCGTTATCTTTGACAAATATTCTTCATGTTCCGTCTATTAAGACTAACCTCCTATCTGTTAAACACCTATGCAAAACTAATAATGTATCTGTTGAATTTTTTGATACCTACTTTCAGGTGAAGGATGCATCAACGAAGGCGGTTCTTTTGCAGTGCAATAGTACTCACGATCTGTATTACATACACTTCACCAGGCCATCTCCTACTGCCAATGTCATTGTTCACCAATCTTCTCCAAATTGGCATCACATCTTGGGTCATCCGTTGTTTCCTATTTTACAACATTTACATAAATTGTTTGAGCTTTGTATTGATTTGTCTTCATCGAGTCCTTGTTTTTCCTGTGCTTGTGCTAAAAGTCACAAACTATCATTCTCAAATAAACATCTTAGTAGTTGTCGCCCGCTTGAGTTGATTTTTACTGATGTTTGGGGCCCTGCTCCTATATGTTCTTTAGATGGCTTTCGCTATTATGTAGTATTTGTTGATCATTTTACCAAATATGTTTGGCTATATCCACTTTGTAATAAATCAGATGTCTCTACCCTTTTTCCTCAATTTAAATCCTTGGCTGAAAATTATTTTCACACTCGTATAACCACTCTTTACAGTGATAATGGAGGTGAATATGTCGCTCTTCAACCATTCTTACGACAACATGGTATTACACACTTCACCATACCGCTACACACCCTAGAATTAAATGACACGGCCGAGCGACGACATCGTTATATTGTTGAAACCGGTCATGCCCTTCTTCAATACGCTAAACTTCCCTCCACATTTTGGGTTCATGCTTTTCAAACTACTGTTTATCTCATTAATTGACTAACCACACCACTTCTCAAAATGCAATCTCCATATGAGGTACTCCACAAGTCATCACCTAATCATCGTCACTTACATGCCTTTGGGTGCTTATGTTTTCCATGGTTAAGACCATATACTCATAATAAACTAGAACCCAAGTCTACCCCGTGCATCTTTGTTGGTTATGCTGATTCGCAATATGCCTATCTTTGTTATGACCCACGTACTAAAAGAACTTACACTTCACGTCATGTTACGTTTTATAACAACTCATTTCCATATGAAAATCTTACCCAAACTCAATCCTCACCTCATATCCCTTCACCAAACTCATCGTCCATCATCCCAGTGGTTTCTTAGTATCCATCTTTAGTTGTGCAACATACATCCCCTACTACAGTTAACAATCACTTGCCCATGGCTGAGTCAGACTAGCATCAATCGGTCCCTGTTACAGATCTGCAGATACCTGTCGCTACTGCAATCGAACTATCTACTGCTGTTGATCCTTCATCGAACCTTCCCATCCCTACTACCATTGACAGACCTACCACACAGCTCCCTGCAACATCCAACACCTATCTAATGCAAACACGGGCTAAGAATAACATCTTTAAACCGAAAAAGATGTATCAGGTTAGCAAACATCCTTTACCATCTACTCTTGAACCCTCTTGTGTTTCGCAGGCTATGAAGGATCCTTTATGGCGGGCTTCTATGACTGATGAATTTAATGCACTTGTTACTAACCATACATGGGATTTGGTTCCGGCTTTGCCAAATGTTAACATTGTGGGCAATAAGTGGTTATTTCGAATAAAATGGCATCCAGATGGCTCTGTTGCGAGATACAAATCTCGCTTAGTTGCAAAGGGATTTACTCAAACACATGGCCTTGATTATCATGAGACTTTTCCCCAATTATAAAGCCACAAACTGTGCGAATCATTCTCACAATTGCATTAGCCCATGGTTGGTCTCTTCATCAGATGGATGTGAACAATGCATTCTTACAAGGGGAACTAACTGAGGAAGTTTATATGCGTCAACCACCTAGTTTTGTACATCCTGATCACCCGTCTCGTGTTTGCAGATTACATAAGGCTATCTATGGCCTTCGTCAAGCTCCACAAGCATGGAATGATTCTTTGAAACGTTTTATTTTGTCCTTTAGGTTTCACAATTGCCTCAGTGATTCTTCTCTTTTTATATACCACAAGGACAGTATTGTTGCATACTTCATTATATACGTGGGTGACTTATTATTAATGGGAAGTTCTCCTGAGTTTTTGACAAAGTTTATTACGGCTTTATCTAAAGCCTTTTCTCTGAAGCATATAGGTTTTCCTAGTTACTTTTTGGGCATTGAGTTTATTCCTACATCCACGGGCTTATTCCTATCTCAGCATAAATATATCAGAGACATTTTGGATCACTTTGGTATGACTGAAGCCAAACTAATCTCCACACCATTGTGTACTTCTACCTCACTTTGCCTGGATGATGGAACGGCACCTGCCAATGCATCCCTTTACAAACAGATGATTGGCTCTCTTCAGTATGTGGTTCATACGCGTCCGGATGTCGCCTTCTCGATAAACAAACTTACCCAATTCATGCATGCTCCGACTGTCACCCACTTTCAACAGGTCAAATAGATTTATCGTTATCTAAAAGGTACGATCACCTTTGTTCTGCAATTACACAAACCGAAACAACTGGCTCTTCAGGTTTTTGGTGATATTCCGTTGCCGCTTCATGTTTATAGTGATGCTGATTGGGCTGGCAATCACGATGACAAAACATCTACGTCTGCCTATATTGCCTTTTTTTGTGGCAATCCTGTATCTTAGCATTCCAAAAGAAAACGAACGATTGCTCGTTTGTCTACTGTAGCTGAATATCACTCAGTTGCAACCACTGCTGCTGAATTACAATGGCTTCAAAATCTTTTCCTTGAGTTACATCTTCCTTTCAAGGGTTCTCGAACTTTATTTTGTGACAATTTGGGTGCTACTTACCTTTGTAAAAACCCAGTTTTCCACACTACAATGAAGCATCTCGCTTTGGACTACCATTTTGTCCGGCAATTAGTTCGTGAAGGATTGCTTCAGGTTTTGCATATTTCGACACACGATCAGCTAGCTGATGCTCTTTCAAAGCCCTTATCATCTCATCGCCATGCGACTCTAAGATCCAAGATGCATGTCCTCGATGGGGACATGCTCTTGCGGGGGCGTAATAGATGATAAATCTGAATTGGTCTCTTCTAGTTGTAACAACCCTTTATATCAGATTAGTTGTTCCGGATATTGTGTAGAATCAGTTAGAATTCACTTGTATTTAATAGTTATACTTGCACACAACAATTGTAACACTTTCGATATTTAATACATTATAATCTTTTACATAGGATCTTGCAAAAACTTGATTTAATTAACGTATCTGAAATGTTACAATCACTTCTAAACAAGAAGTTGCTCTAACTTATGTTACAGATATATCTGATAGATCACATACGTTGGATCTTCAAAAGTTGTGTTATCCTACAATTCCTTTTATTGGTGAGTTTATTGACTTCTTTTGGGAAAAAGAAAAAAGAGCACGTGGCAGTCAAGATCTTGACTAGAGACACTGTAAATAGAGACAACTGATAAACAATCAGTATTCTCAATTGTTTCCACTTCATTTAGGGTATCTTTGATAGTAATCACCCATTGTTTCTCTGTTTTTTAAAAAATATTTATATCTAATGGGCGAACTTGAGACCAAACTTGTTTCTCATCTTCAAGGGGAACAAGGCTCCTTCCAAGCAGAACATGGTTGGTTCTTCATTGGCTTTTAGCTCTGCCTGAAGCTCCTTATTACTTACCCTTCTCAGCAGTAGTTTCCATAACCTAAACTCTAAAGCTTCTCTTAGCAGGCTGATCATTCGTATCTTGCACTTTGTAGTAGGTTGACAGGTTGTTTCTTGTAGACAATAGTTATTGTAACGTTGCCATTGTATTGGAAAGCCTGTCCTGATTTCCTTTTGTGTAACCTGACTCTGGTATTTTATTCCTGTTTAGGGAAGTTTAATCCAATTTCTTTTAATTTCCAAAAGAATATGTAAAGGTTTAGAGGAAATAAAATTGTGATTTATGTTATATTTGTGTGTGTTGAAGAGATTTTAAGGCAACAGCTACGTACTCGGACAAGTTAAAGAGATTGCAAAGAAAAAATACAATTACTATTCATGGCAATTTTAAGGAGCTATATTCTTAAGTCATAGGATAACATGCATAAGATAATAAACTTTGAAGAGCACAAAGAACAAAAAATAATGATGCGTGGGAACATATTCCAAATGTTAGGACCCGACCCGGAGACCGGATCCCAACTGTTGGATCCTGTACCGGAGTCCAACTCTTGAACCGTAGAACATGAAACTTGATCATCTTGCCTTGTAGGGTTTATTTCCTTTAACCCAAATTGCCTATTCATTTCTCTTGTAAATCATAGTCATATACTTAACACTCTTGCTCTGGCTTAATTTCCACTTCCATTGGACCCATTTCTAAAGCCCAATTTCCGGAATCCTAAAGCTTATGCTTATCTCCGTACAGGGTCCTAGGCTGTAACTCCGCTTTCGTGGCGAGTGCATACTACTTAAACATCAAAATCATAAGTTGACTTCTTCAGATAAGTTATAGCTCTATGCCTCAAGATCGTTTCGCAACAAGAATCACCTCAAACGGTGTTATATAACTCAAGTTATACTTAAAACACCTAACATAGTTCATAATCCAAATATCATTTCCAAACCGACCTTTCACTTGCTTTTATTCAAACATTTTCAATTTAACTCCAAATGTTACAAATTTTCATATGGAGAAAGATACATGTCTTATGAATCCAATGGTTCAAGCCTCACCTCATTTGGAGGTCGGATGAGGGATTTATGCCCAAAATA
>JANITW010000010.1:26487035-26498910 GCA_027564335.1 Erythroxylum williamsii | reverse complement strand
AATAATTTTTAATTTAATTTAATTATAAAATTAAATAAACTATTTAAATTAAATTAAATTAATCATAATTTTATTAATAATTATTTTTTATTAATTAAATATATAATATAAAATTCAATTATTCATAATTCTTATTAATAATTAATACATCATATAATAAAAAAATATTTTTAGTTGTTACTAAACTACAATACAAAAAATGAAAATAGTCCAACAACATCCCAGCCCTAAGCTCCTTTTTAGGTAGAGCGGGTTCACACTCAACACGCAATTCAAACACAAAAACCCTAATTTAGTTAGAGGCCGATACATCTGACCCTGACCGTTACGGTCAAAGGACGGTCAAAAGCCCACCGAATATTCCGCTCGCATCAATCTCTGTCTTCTTAAACAAATTTTAAATATCCTCAGAGAACCGCAGCATCACCGTAGGATCATTCACATGATTACCAATCGACGGTAGCGAATCGCCGTTTGACCGAAGTACGGAAAATAGCTTGAGGCCTTTGGAATGACTGGCCATGGCTCGATCTTTGACCAAACGAAAAATCAAAGCTCAATCAAGAGAGAAAGGGACACATGTTGGGTTCGCGTTCTTGAGAGAGGAATTCTAAATTCAGGAAAAAGGAATTAGAGAGATCTGTTTTGTTTGATCTCTTTCATTTTCTCTCTGTTTCCTTTTCTCCTTCAGATTTCCCCTCTCTCTCTTTCTCTTGAATTGTTAATCAGGGAGGAGAGAGAGAAGGTTGATTTTAATCCTTTTTTTTGAAATTATTTTTTTGGTTCTGATTTGGGACTTTAAGGGGAAGTTAGGGTTTGGTGGAAACAGGAACAATGAATGTGATGCGTCGGTTGAAGAGCATTGCGTCTGGTCGTACTTCCATATCATCTGATCCAGTAAGTTTTTTTAAATTTTTTTTTGGTTTAGTTAATTAATTTCCTTCACTTGCTAGATTTCATTTTCTTAGGGGTATTAAGTAAAAAATTTTGATCTTTTTGGAGATCGATTGATCTATCAAGTTGTCTCCACTTTGAGATCAATTTGTCTGTTGGGCTTGGTAGTTTCTATATTTGGTTAGGATATTTAAAGAATTTGGAAAATGTGGTCTAGATAATAAGTTACTTGTAATTGCAGTAGGTAATTTATTTGTCAACTCCCAATTATTGGCTCTTAATTCGTTCATTACAACTGTTAGCCTGAAGTTTTAATTTTTCTAAAATTTTCAATGTTTTTAATGAAAGTGAAGTTGGGAGAGGGAAGAAGAATCTTCAGGTTGTCTAAAAGATACCAGAGATGAATTTAGTCATGCCTGCCCAATTTCTACTGTGTATAAGATGCTTCAAGGAAGTTTCACGTACTAGATATAGTAATTTCGGAAGAAAACGACTTTTCTTTTGTTTTTCTGAAATGCCTATGATCAAAGTAACCGTTTTCGTTCCTTTGAATGAAGTTTCAGTCAATTTTTTTCTTTGTTTGTTCATGGGTGCATTGTCAAATTATTGTTGATGTGCTGCTTGCGAACTTGATAATGATCTTGTTTTCTACAATTCTGTTGTTACACAGGGGGGAGACTCTGGGACAAAGAGAGCCAAGGTTGATAAAGAAATAGAACGGATCACGGGAGAAGCATGTGTAGTTGATCAAAATGCCATGGGTTTGGAGCAGCACATGGCTTCCACGTCACTGGTTGCTGCCGCAAGCACATCCGAACAATCTTCAGTCACTGCAGTAGAGACATCAGGCTATGATCAGCTTCCGAAAGAAATGCATGAAATGAGGATCAGAGATGACAAGACCAATAATTATGATGTGAAGGTTGGTTTGCTCAACTATACACGTGAAATAACTCAACATTACTGGATTTGGTAGGATTTTTTATTTTGGCAGGAATATGAATGAGATTGATTCTGTTTCTCTTTGTGAATTGCATCAAGTGTCTCATTATGGATTTTGTAGGATACGGAGGCTGCTGTTGTGAGTGGTAGAGGAACTGAAGCTGGTCAGATCATTGCAACCACAGTAGGTGGTCGAAATGGACAGCCAAAGCAGGTATCTGGTTCGGTTTTAATATATCTTAATGGTTGGCAAAGCTGCTATCAGTCTCATAGTTACATATTCGGCATGTTTGGGGTTGTTTCAGTTTATGATCACTGTTTGACAATAATGGTTGACATTTTCCTCTTCTTTTCTCATTTGTAGACAATATCATATATGGCAGAGAGAGTGGTTGGGACAGGTTCATTTGGTGTTGTCTATCAGGTAAATAAAACTATCCAAGTGTGTTGTATTCTTCTGAATTTGCCTTTTACTTCTGTATCTGTGTGGCAATAGTCTCATCTCCTCTCATCTTATGTGATGCTTTTGGTTAATAGGCTAAGTGCCTGGAGACTGGTGAATCAGTTGCGATAAAGAAAGTGCTTCAGGATAAGAGATACAAGAATAGAGAACTTCAGATCATGCGCATGCTTGACCATCCTAATGTTCTTCACCTGAACCATTTTTTCTTTTCAACTACAGAAAAGGATGAACTATATCTTAACCTTGTCTTGGAATATATGGCTGAGACTGTTCATCGTGTCTCAAGGCACTATAGCAGGATGAACCACCACATGCCCATTATATATGTGCAATTGTATACATATCAAGTAAGTTCCATACATTCCATATCTTTACATTGCAACATTCTAGTGTATATGTTTGCCTCTTGCAGTTTTTCCTTGCTTCCTCTGGAATCATTTTGTTCTCTTTATGTAGATTTGTCGTGCTTTGAATTACTTGCATAATGTAGTTGGTGTGTGCCATCGAGACATTAAGCCACAGAATTTACTGGTGAGTTTTCTTTCCTCGTTACTCTCATCACTTGGATGATCATTTGAAAAGTCTTCATATTCATGGATTCCTGTCTACCACTTGACGTTTAGTATTTTGTTTTCCTGCTTTATGTATTTGAGATTACTATTCCATGCCATTTCTGTTATGATTAAGAAATTAGCAGATAAATATCGATTTATTTACATGTTTCACCAGATGTGAAAATGATAGCCATCAGTTGTGAAAAGAGCCTAAAACAACTCTTCTTTACCTGGAAATCTGCTGCCATTGATTGGTGCAGTTTCTAGTGTAAAGTTTTGTGATTGCTGTGACAGCAACATGTCCTCTTGTAGTTTCGTGTCCACAATAAAACATGATTTCTTGAAGCTTTGATGCATTCTGCAGGTCAATCCTCAAACTCATCAGCTAAAGATATGTGATTTTGGGAGCGCAAAGATGCTGGTATGGTTATTTCCTTTTTTCTTCAAAAAGTGTTAATGTTTTGCGTACATAAAGACAATCTAATTTAGGTTTATTTATCAATTTTAGGTGCCAGGAGGGGCCAACATTTCTTATATATGTTCACGGTATTATAGGGCACCTGAACTTATATTTGGGGCTACCGAATATACTACTGCCATTGATATGTGGTCTGCTGGCTGTGTTCTTTCTGAATTGCTTCTTGGTCAGGTTGGTGTATATTTGAGTTGTAGTGATCATTCACGGCTAGTTTCAACCTATACTTTCATGGAGTTTTATGTTCACAACTGAAACTTCTAAAACTCCTCCTTCATTGAGTGTAGGAAGTGTGTGCTATGTCAAGTTTCATTATGTTCATTGCAATATGTGCATACATTGACCTAGCATTCAGTATTTCTCATATAAAGTGAGAAGATAAACTTCCGTGATCATGAATTCAGTAGTTTCTCATGTACTATTTTCTGAATTAAAAGTTGATAAATTATTGCTAACTCCTTTGTTATCTTTTTGATCAAGTTATTGATTGGTATGTGCACCTATTATATGTGAGCATTTTATATTTGATTTCCTTTAAGAACATGGTATTTATATGCCCAAGTCCAACATCTGCTGTTTTTTATACTTTTGCAGCCCTTGTTTCCCGGGGAAAGTGGAGTTGACCAGTTGGTGGAAATCATTAAGGTTTACTATTCTCATGCAGCTTAAATTGTTTTCTCTTTATCTTATATTTGGCCAAGTTCGCAATAATTCATCTCATTTTGTGCCTGACATCAGGTTCTGGGCACTCCAACACGAGAAGAGATCAGATGCATGAATCCAAATTACTCTGAATTCAAGTTCCCCCAGATTAAAGCCCATCCCTGGCACAAGGTCTATTGATTATATCAAAATCTAGACATCAGTTCTATAAATTCTCTCTTGCAGGATCTAAGTTTTGTAAAACGTTCAGATATTTCACAAACGAATGCCCGCCGAAGCAGTCGATCTTGTATCGAGACTCCTCCAGTATTCTCCAAATTTACGATGCACTGCTGTAAGAAATAATTAGTTTCACAGATGAATAATTAATCTTCGCTTGTACAATTTGTATCCTTCATTACTTGGGGATTCTAATAAGCTAACTTGTTTCCTTATTTTAGTTGGAAGCCTGTGCTCACCCTTTCTTCGATGATTTGAGGGATCCGAGTGCATGTTTGCCTAATGGACGAGCACTACCTCCTCTATTCAATTTTACTGCTCAAGGTAAAACCTTTGCCTCCTCTTCTCTTCCATTTCACCATGGACAGGTTTTTCTCATCATTCCTCATGTCCAATAACCTGCAGAGTTGGCTGGTGCGTCCGCCGAATTGCGTCAACGGCTCATTCCGGAGCATGCAAGAAAAGAAAACTGACGATAAACATCTTGGTAATCAAATGCAAACTCAATTTTGGGATGGTTAGTCACCCATGCAAAACCAATCCCCATTTTCTAGTGTCCTCAGCCAAACCTCTTTCGAGCTTTACCAGTTATCGAACAGAAAACAGGCCTTAGACAGATTAACAGTTGATTGATAGACTGTTGAATGACTGATGAAGCTGCATCTGAAATTATTCCGGTGAATCGTGAATGGGATTAGCTGGTAGCTGGAGGGGTGTGTTGTAATGACTTTCTAAAACAATTGAGTTGTAACCATGTTGTTAGGCTGGTCACATGTACTAGATGTTTGAGCATTTAGTTTTAATTAGATTGTGTCATTTGCCATATGTTTCCTGCTCATCCGAGTTGTGTTGTATATGCCCGTTTAAACTCTGGAATCTCATGATTGCAAAGAGAGTTTGTTGTGTAGTATCTATCATGGTAACGGGTCGGGTTTGACCCGAACATTATGTGGCTCGACCTTGACTAATTTTTTTCAGGATTAAATACTTGATTTTTGTCAAATATATTTTTCATAAATAAGTTAAGATAATTTAATTAATTCGATTTAAATTTAAGAATTGAGTTAAATCGTCAACATAAGTAGCATTTGATTAGTTAAGATATGATATTCATATTGCGTTGATCTTGTAGTAATTTTTAATCTGCTTTTATAAAAAATTAAGAATTACAAAGAAATTTTTAATTGTTTTTAATTAAAAATGCAAAAATAATATTGTTTTTTTTATAAGCCGTACTTCTGGCTGGATTGGACTTGAATAGTCCAAGCCCGAGCTCGAGCTCGACATGGGTTGATTGTTTTAAAAAATCCGGCATTGTTATCCCTAGTCTTTATCTTAAGGGGTGTCAATGAACGACCCCCAAACCCAAGTCTCGTGTGGGGTTGATATTGGATTGTTTTCAAAAATCTTGCATTGTTATCACTAGTCTTTATCTTAGGGAGTGTCAATGAGCCGGGCTTGGGCCCGAGGCACCTCCCGCACCGGCCCGACTAAAAGCTAGGGTGGCCTGACGGGTCAAGATAGATCTACCTATGGCCTGACAGATTGGGCAAAGTCGCCCTATCATATATGTATATTTTTTAAAAAACGTTAAAAACATCTTTTTTTAAGTAAAAGTTAGGTTACGAAGCGGGCTAACCTCAACCCGTAACTTGGTTAACCCAGGTCAAAATTAGGACTGGCCTAGCCAAATTTGACATACTTATTTTATCACTTATAAATAAATAATCTTAATAAAAACTGATTGGATGGATATGACTTACACTTGTCAACTCGAGGAGCTTCGTGTGTCTGTAACGTAATCATCAAACTCTCGATTCTCCGAATCATCGCATCATAATTTTAAATACAAATCGACACTATCGTTAGTATTTAATATTTATTAGATTCGCTACGCAAATTCAGGCAGACCAAATGCACCCGCCCAACTCTCCGTCAGACGATACGACGCCGCTCCTCTCCCGGTCACTATCCGACTACCTCCGCCGTGGCCGGAGCCTCCTCCGACGGCAGCCGCAGCCCCTCCTCGGCGCGGCGGTTGGGTTCAGCCGCCGCATGCTGCTGCTTCGGGAACCCTCCGTGCGGGTGCGCGAGAACGCGGCGGAGCAGTTTGAGGAGCGACAGGTGGGTTGGGCTTACTCGACGCCCATGGTCGCTCTCGATGTGGTGTGGAATTTGTCGTTCGTGGTGACTGGGGTCGCTGTGTTAGGGTTCAGCGTGAAGGAGAGGCCTGCGGTGCCTCTGAGGTTGTGGATAATTGGGTATGTTTTTCAGTGCTTTGTTCATATAGTTGTGGTTGTGTATGAGTTCGGAAGGAGACGTGAAGATAGGAGCGCGAGTGTGAGTGAGAGTGGCAATTTAATGGATTATGGAACTTGGCGACGTGGGTCTGACGAAGGGACTAGGTCGAGGTAATAAAGGTTCTTTCTTTTGTTGTTTTCTAGTTCTTTTTCATGTTATTGTCTAAATGTCTAGATGGGACAAAAGTGTTATTTCCTTGAGCATAAGATGAGACAGAAAGGAGAACTTGAATGTTTTTGCTGATGGAAATGTAGGGTTTATATTGTTTTTGTTTCGAATTTCTTGGTTTTGGATCGTCGTTTAGTGCTGCTCTCGTAGTTGGCTAAAGATCAAGCTTTGAGGTCGATTTTATATTGAGTGTCATTCATGATCATGCACTGCCTTCCCGTAACTTTGAAACCATTTTAGAGGATACATGAGAAAATCTCCTTTTTCTCTTCTTTTGCAGTGTTGCTAAGAACCTGGAATATGCAAATACGACGTTTTCCTTTATCTGGTGGATTATCGGGTGCTACTGGGTTGCTTTTATTAGTTACCGAGACCTGAGACATGATTCACCTCAGCTTTACTGGTTTGTTTGATTTTTCTCTTTAGCAATGTAGTTTTGCTTAAAACAGACGTTCCTTTTACATGTTTATTAATTTGCTAATTGGTCTCTTTTTCAGGCTTTGTATATCATTTCTTGCTATTGAAGTTTTCTTCATAGGAATCTGTGTGGCTGTTGCATGTCTGATTGGTCTTGCTATTTGCTGCTGCCTTCCGTGTATACTTGGAATCTTATATGCCATGACTGATCAGGTAATTACCTTGCTTAGGCTTGATTTCTACGCATTTCAGTGGATTACTGTCTCCTTCCATTTACAACTTGAGGATTTGCTATTGTATATGAATGAACTCTCTCTCAGATTAAGCATTAGTTGCAAGTCCAGTTCGGCCATGAAACAGAGGCTGTAATATGCAATTGTTAAAAGTAGACAAATCCTGCAGGCTAAAGAACTTGGAATCAATATTATGGCCAAAATAAGAAGGAATGTACTCTTGGATGTGAGTTTACAGATTCATAGGCAGACTAGACATGGTGAAGAGTCTTTGCTTAAAGCATGCTAGCTATATTACTCTCTTTCTTGTGCTTATTTGTATATCTTCAACATGGTATACCTTTTTGAACTTTATTTGAGTTTCATCATTAATTTGGTTCCAGGAGGGAGCAACAAAAGAAGAGATTGAGCGATTGCCAAACTACATCTTCCACAGGATAGGAGACATTGAAAAGGTTAATGATGACATTCAAGAATCTTTCGAAGGGATTATGACACAGTGCAGTGCTGCAACACCTGCCAAACGTTTTCTTTCCAATAAGGATACTGTAAGTGACTGAGTAGCAGAAACTTTGTATTGTATAATAGTGATTTCCCATGTGGGCTCATCTAAACATGGGTTAAGGAACAAGTTGATGATTAGTTATTTGGAGACACCATGACTTGAAGCCATAAGGAGACACAGAATCCTTTCCCTTCTACACACATTAATAGATACTAAAGCAAGCTTTACCCACTTGGCAATTCTCTGTCGCTTCTCTGACTTTCTAGTTATGTGATAAATCTAGCATCTGCCCAATTTGGTCTACCTTGAAATTGTTCTTTTCTCTTCTTCACTTATCCAACTGCTTCTGATTCGAACCTTCGTTGTACTTTACAGGAATGCTGCATTTGCATCTCGGCCTACGAAGATGGAGCTGAATTGCGTGAGCTTCCATGTTGCCATTACTTCCACTCCATGTGCATAGACAAATGGCTGTACATCAATGCAACCTGTCCATTATGCAAGCTCAACATTCTCAAGACTGGAAGCCAAAGCGGCAGTGCATGAATGTCAAACTAATCAGGTTTTCCAGTGGAGTGGGAAGACTGAACTGAGGAACACACCTCCCATTTGAGGCCATAAGCTTCATCTTCAACATCTTCTTAACAAGGACGACCTGAGGATATTTCCTCCAGAGTTGTTCGTTTTTGTCTAGTTAATAATGTACATATTCCTTCTGATATATAACCATTAGATTTAGATCAAACTAATTGCATTAGGTGTTTGAGGTTTGTACTACTTGGCCTAGCATTGCGTTGCAGTTTAGCCTTTTCATGATATCTGTGAGAGATCATTTCATTTTCTCATGTACTGTAGCTAAGTTTGATTTTCTCCTCTCTTATGGTATTTATGAACAAAAATAGGAAAAGAAAGAGCTCAGATGCGCATTTTTCATTAGCTTTTCAGATGAACGTGATGAGCCCTACCCATCACTGAAGCACTGCATTTCCTCATTACTCTGTTCTATGACTTGAACTTGGTTTCTAGAATTAAAACAGAATACTACTCTACCACTTGTTTATTGAAGTCTATATTTATAAAATGTAAAGAAAAATGTAGCCCCCTGCATGACTTACCCTACAACAAGGTTTGTCCAGCCCGAATTGATCAGTCTCTTTAAGTTTTAATTTAAGTCATCCATTTTAAGTCGAATAAGTAAAGTCACTTCTTGCTTAATTCTTTTCATAAGAGTTATGAAGTTCTTTCAACGTACTCAGTGAATATCGTTATAGGTCAAACATTTGTGCGACTACAATAATTGAAATGGATCGATCTTAAAAATAGTTCAAAAAATACAATAAGAATACGATCACGCTTATGAATAAAGTGCGAATAAAAATTTATGGTTTATTTGTTAATTATTTCATAGAATTAAAGTGATATCGATTTTTCAGAAATTAAACATAATTATTTCGATGCAGTTAAGATAAGATCTCATCTCAATTTTCCAAGGGTGGTATAATTGTCATTTTTTATTATTAATGCTACAAAAACTTTTTTTAATAAAACCTACTCTAGTAAATCAAATATGTATATATTCTTTTAATTTATTTTTCGCATGATACATTTTAAGTATATTTATTCTTTAATCTAAGATGTTTTATTTAAGATTTTACATATTATTGCTAAATCAATTCAGTCATGCTCCTACTATAATTTAATACAAGTTCTACATTGTAAGTCTAATTGAAGCTGAATATTAACATGTGTAGAGTTTTGACCTTTTAACGTATAGGAATTCCACCGATTACTTGTAAAAGCATATACTTATATAAGAAAAACATGCTTGAAAACCTAATTAACAATATATAATACAAATAAAAAATTTAATTCACAAAACACAAAACTATATCATAAATTAACAAAGTTATTTTATGTATTATAATTAAAAACTTTAAAGTATTGAAATATAAATTATTTACTTTTATCATTAATACTCTCATTTATACCCTTTTATGTGAGACAACTAATATATAAATTTCTAATTAATATTGCAATCTAAATTATAAATAAAAATTTGCCTTGTTTGACAATCAACGAATTGCATTAACTATTAGCTGATTCTACCAGCAGTTAGCTAACAACGGATGAATATAACTGATTTGATCAGCGGATACATCAATTATTTATTTAAAGATGTTTAATAAAATTAACTGTTTAGTATTAGTTGCGTATGTATAAAGTGACTTACGAGGGTACGACTTAAACAAAATTATAAGGATATAAGTATTATTTGTTTATATCTTAATATTTTTTTAAAACATTCTCATTAGAATTTTAATAGAGCAAAAGAAGTCAACAACATCATTTTACCGAATATCTTCCATCGAGTCTTAAGAACATCGAAAGCCCTCTCAATATAACTTGTCCATGATGAATAAATTAAATTTAAAACTTCTCGAGATCCTCTAAGATTTGCATTACAAAGGGCCAATTGAAGAAATTAAGAGATCATTAAAATGCTATTAAAAATAAACTTGAGAATGGGGTCAATAAGATTACACCAGAAGTTTATCCTCAAATGAAGAACCAACGAGTTTATATAAAATTGAGTCTATAAAAATGATATCGATTTAATTTCTAATTTAAGGAAACATATTTTTTTGTTATTTTAATTTTAATTTTTCAAATTTTAAAAATTGGAACTATATTTTTAATATATTAAATTAAATAAAATTATTTTGAATAATGTTTATATTAATCTCTTACAGTTTTAACTTAGATAAAAAAAATTAATTTAAATTTGACTTAATAATTGTATATTAAATTAATTTGAATTAAACATAATATACAAGTGATAATAATATTATATACTAAATATTGATATAAAAAGGAACCTAAATATCGGGTCCATACAAAAGTAATTAATGTAATATAATTAGAGATGACAAATTTAAAATTATTTAATTTTATGAAAAATTTAACTTAATATTAAATATTCCAAATTTTAATTTAATCAGTAACTTTTTAAATTTTGTATAAATTAAGTCAAATTTATTTCTATCTCTATCCCTATCTTTATCTCTATCTTTTTTGAGTAATTTATAATAACTTTTGAATATAATTGTTTTTTAATCTCTTAATTTCTTAACTGCTAGAGGAAAATATTTCTGTTGAGACCCGATCATTGGACCTGATCTCAAACGGAGAAAAGCGAAGATACGAAGCTACGGAACGAAAACAAAGCGAAACACCGGAAAACAGAAACGGATATGACGAACGAAATGGCAGATAGTTAAAACGAATAACAAAAGACGGAAACAAGTACAGAGCGGAGACAAAAACGGAAGCGAAAATAGCGAAACGAATCGAATAAGCAGGCGAAGTCGATAAAGACAACAAAGCGCACGCGGAATTAAATCGAATGCAAATCGAATACAGATCGCAAGCAAAGCAAACAAGCGGATCAAGTTGACCTGAAACAAATTCCGATATCCGTAACAAATATGATAGACAAACTAACGCGTTGGAAACACTAAGACATTCCAAATCCGATATAATTTTTTTTTCTTATTTCTTTGCTTTCTTATTCACTGTATTCCATCACAAACAAAACAAACGATTTTTCCCCTCTTTCCTAAATCAATACTTATACAATCATACAAAACCCATAAACCATCCTTAAACATCTTTAATCTTATTTTTACTCTTTATTCAAACTTATTATCTAACAAAATTTCGGCAGCATAACGGCTGCATTTTCAACAACTCAAACCTGCAAAAGTTCAAAAACACACTTCTAAATTCTCAAGCGATCACACAATCACTTAATTCGACCGGACCCTCTGTCCGGGATCTCAACAGATAAACACACTCCTATATCTAAACCACTTCAAATCATTAATCATGTCCAATTCCAATACCCATTTCAATCTTAAATCCATACACGAATTCCTAAATCAATACCATTATCATACACAATGTCATACACAATTTCATACTCTCATACATCAAGTCATAATCCTCATACATTCTGAAATACATGCTCGAAATACATCATAA
>JANITW010000010.1:26441505-26454233 GCA_027564335.1 Erythroxylum williamsii | reverse complement strand
TGTGGTTATTATTTATATGTAAAATATTTAAAAATTATTATTATTTCAAATTAATTGTCATTATTATTTATTATTAAAAATTTTTAAAGTATGGTTAATGTAAACAGTAAATTAGTAAATTATATAGTATAGTTGTATAATATATCAATATGGACTATTTTGCAGTTTTTAAAAAGTTTAGGGACTATTTTATAAATTTAAAAAATATCCCGAAACGGTACCCGGTACCAACCGGTACCGGTACCGTTCCGTTCCAGAGCCCAATCCGGTACCAAGTCCGGTACGGTATTCATAACATTGGGCTTGACAGATAAAAAAAAAACATTATTTTACAAAAAACAAAGTTGAGATGTTTTTTATAAAACAATATTAGTTCTCTTTTTAATTTTAAAAAAAATCAGACAGACTTAGTAGTGTAGACTTGAGCTATCTCAAACCCGATCAAGACTTGGTCAAGGCTTAGACAGAAACTATCTTGTCGGGCTTAGGCCTAGAATGGCTTGACACAGCTTGACTTATTGTCAACTCTAGTTCAAGATTTAAAAGATTAAACTAAATATTAGACTGTTATAAAATCGGATACAGAATGCATCAAATTGAAGAATTTGAAATATAATTGATTGTTTCTATCTATCAAATTTTAATTTAAAAAGAAAATTATTAAATAAAAATTAATTAATTAATTTTGATATACAAACTAATTAATTTGTGTAATAATAATAATAATAAAATTAAGTCAAATTGAACAAAAAATTAACCGATATAAAATTTTCAAGATTGAATTAACCGAACTGATTCATTTTTAAATATTTTCTTACAAGAGACTCAATTTTGTTATCTTTGGCTTTTGGGTGCATAAAAATTTGAAATAATTTATACTTTTTGGTGGTTTAATAAATTTAAAATTTTAATTAATTTTCAAAGACCGAACTCGTTATCTTCGAATCAGGCCGAACTGGGTCGGGCTGTCTTGACAAGCTTATCTCTCTCTCACCTTTCAGGGTTCCGACTTCCATATATGAATGCACATCAAGTAAAATGCAGGCAATTGAGTTAGCAATCTAGCAAAAGTGACTAACTTTGTATCAGAAGTAAATGTGAGAAGTCTTGAGTTCCAACATCAGTTAAGTTCACACATTGCTTAGTACTGTGTCAATTGAGGCGAAGAAACAAGCAGTTGCAGCTCTGTATTGAATGCCCCGAATCAGTTTGTGGTCTGAACTTGCATCTTTTCAAGTTTCCCCTTTCCCTTAAGCCTTCTTCTGAAGTACTGGAGAATGACTTTGCCTTTGCCGGTACCCTCCAGATTGGCTGCTGGTTTTTCTTCAAGCCCATTCCGAGCAGGCTCACCAACTGATGCTGAAACTTCACCGGCAGAGCACCCTTCTGCAGAATCAGTCACTCCCAAAAGAATGGTCATTTCCTCTTCAGGGCTTTTCTCAACAGCAGCAGGTTCTAGGAGGGATGAAGACTTGATTAACAACTGAGCTAAAAATAGTATCTGAAGTTGATTAAAATATCTGCAATAATGAATAGTCTTCTTTGATGTCGTCTGAAATGCCATTTTGTTTGTGCAAGCGAAATAATTTGAAGTGATTCAAGCAATCACTTGCAGGATAAAGAATCCAATGCTGAGACAGAAGACACAGTAGAGGTAGAATAAACTAGAGTTTACCCTGACAAACAGCGGATGAATGTTCACCGACAAGAGGAACTTGACCTTTAAATCTGCCAGATTTTCTCTTAAAGTCGTTGGCATTGAAGTCCTGTTAGAGAATGGTAAAGCAAATGAAGATAATAACAGGAATTTGATCACTGTTATCCAATATGGCCTCCTTATGATTTATCATTACTGGCCTATATAAAATTCTCAATAGGACAAACTATATTTGAAAGAAATTTCAGGGTTGTATCTCCACTATTCGCTCGTGTGATGTGGGCAGTCCCTCTCGAGAATCCATACATCTCTTATCAGCGTATAGAAGCTATCTCTTGAGCACAGGTTTAGGTTCGACCTCAATGGGAAAGGAAAATGGAGCACTTAACAATGCAATATTCCAAGAGAACAAGTCATATGTTTGAAAGATCGCCATCATCTTGGACAAACTGTCACTAGTTAAAATGTATCCCAGCCCAAATGAAGAAATTGGACAAACAAAGATAATTCACCATATGCCCTCCAAGACTAACCATTGTTGATCAAAAGTAAGTGGAGAAAAGCATATTATCTTCTGAACTAAATGCAGTAACAAAGAATTGCACATAAGTCCAAATCCACAGTCATAGGATTGCCAAGCATTGGTTATCAAGTAAACACGAATTCTGGAGTGTATTCAAAGCAAGTGCAAACAAAAACGAAAGGAGTGTATGTCCTTGGATCCTACAACAAGATTCATATTAACCCGTGGCATAAAAAGTTCAGATCACCTGTGCGTAAATGGACACCTCAGCTGCCTTGGCATACTTCACATAACGTGCAAGGCCTTCATACGAATAAAAATGTTGTCCCGTTGCCTGGCATATGTAGCAGCACTACAAGGACCAAATGTAAGAAGAAACCATTCAAACTTAATATCCTAGCATGGTAAGTTCATAGTGGTATACTGTGGCTTTCTAGCTCTTCAAGCCAACATCATAGACCAAAAAATCAGCCGAATGGTATAAAATTCAGTAAAAACATCTGACAGAAAATGATAATGAATGAGCAAAAGCCAAATGGAACGGATATAAATAACCTCACAGGTCACAGCCATGATAAAGACCAGCAATATTGAATATGTCAGACTGTTTAGGAAAGTTATTTACTTGGTGCATCAAATAACTGAATTTCGGTTTAAGATGCAATTATTTATACCTATCATAGGACAAGGGATCTCAACTCTGGAGTTAAAAATGACCAAATAATAAAGGGATATTACAGCATAGAAGGTCCTTTGATAATGAATTTTCACTCAAGCAACTTCAATAGTGTCTCAATTTGGAGAATGAAAAGCAATTTATTCTACAAAGCGATTATATCACACGAGTTTGCCACCCTCAACAAGAAAGTGCATCTATCTAATGTAATCAATTCATGCATCTCAAGTTATGTTCATTACAGGCTGAATTGAGTCAGTAAGGATTAGTATATCGAAAATGTGGTCCAAAAGGATGAGATCTAGCATATCAGGTAACAAATTTAAAAGAGACAAAAGCAAGAAAGCGTATCATCTTAAATCACCCTTTTTAACGAAGGACGGGAAGTTTTAAATAAATGCAATCCAAGAAAACGGAAGTCAATTCAGAGCAACCCACAACCATAGGTTATCAGCTAAACAAATGCATGAAGTATTAAATTACCGATGTCTTCCCATCATTCTGCTCACTGCGTACCAGTTCCCAATGCTCAGGGATAGGTTTTGAAGCTTCTGTTTTCACCATGTTCAAACAACAAATCAATGGTTTTGTTTATCGAAAAACTAACGACAAAATCTATCGTCTTCTCTACAGTTCTCCGGTAACCGTAGGTCTAAGATGAAAACAAGGCACCGGCAAAATCCTAAATCTAAGACAGAAATTACCTTTGAAGGCATATGTTCACGTTTTTTTTGTTTGTTTCTGAAAAATCTGGAGAAGCCTCAAACGGAAAGCTAATAACGCTGGTTCATTTAATTTTCATAAGAAAAAAGGCATATTGCTTCTTAAGGAGGCCTAATACTAAAACACCAGATGGCACCACTCTGCAATTCCAGATATTTTCCTGGCCGCTGCTATATTGAGAGCAGGGTACATCAGTCAAACACACACAATTCCTCAAGAATGAAACACCGAGACCCCAACTGGTTAACCTTCAGCACAGCAAAGGCTGAGGGATAAACTAAATCAATTCGGATACCAAAAAGGCATATCTTAACAAATAATAAATACTATAAAAGAAAAATCGACCACATAAGACCCCTTTGCGAGCAGGTTGAAATAGAAGATCCAATTCTCAACAGTTGTTCATATAAAACATCCAATTTAGCTGATGCTTAATTGACCAATCAGTTCACTATCTGAACTTTCTAAACGCCTTGTTCCATAGTGATTCTTTCGGACCAATTTAGCAACTTCTATTTTACGCCAAGAAAAGAGTAGCATTTGCATAGTCACAGTATATAAACGTGTGAATCAACTGAAATGGTAGGATTTTCATACAAAGCAGAACCTTTTGGACTTGACTGAAGGAACATATATCACTCAATCAACAATGGTAAATACACAAGGAAATGATAAATGCTTACCATAAAGTCCCACATCTAAAACTCAAAACGGCGCCACCCCTACCAAGGATGGTGGGTATTAATCATAATCATTAACAAGCGAGCTTAAATCTCCACGAACTCAGCATTTGTGTCTCTGATCTTGAGATATCAATTTTGAATTTTTAATTCACAAAACAAGGAGATAAATAAAAAACCAAACAGATAAAGGAATACCTGCTTCGTTTCAGGCTCTGCCCTTCCCATCTGTTAGCAATCCCGACAGTGTAAGCTCCCATCTGGAACACAGAAAGAACCAAAAAGAAAAAAGGAAAGAAAAAAAAGAAAGGAAAGAACTGATGAGAATCTTCAGCGAAAGCTAATCAAAGTTTCGATCTTTCCACTCATTTCAACTAAAGCTGATTAAAGTTTCAATCTTTTCATTCATTTTTCAGATATCTAAACAGAAAACCACAAACAAATTGAGGTGAGTACAAAAACCTTAGACAGAGAATGATAAACAACGTACAACGGAACCACAAGCAAGCTGCATCCTCCCTCAGTTTCTGGAGACAATTGCACCAAAAACTACAATCAATCAAGCAGTTGTTTTACTCACTCTCACTGGACCAGACACCCTACTTCTTAATTAATCCCAAATTGTAACTTAACAACAATCCTAAGCCACTTTCTGTTCATTTATTCGTGAGAGGGTAAAAAGAACAGTAATTCCTTGTAATTAAAAAAAATTGAAATATTTTTTAATAGAAATTTCAATTTTTAGAAAAATTTTCTTTTATTTCAATAAAAAATTAATGATGAAATAATAGCAATATAAATATTGGCCCCAGGGGTGATTAGAGGAACATGAAACGAAAAGATCATGTGTTCGATTTTCCTCTTTACGCTCTCTCGATAGAGTTTGCTGTATAGGACTTACCTAATGCGGAGTACTTGATTGACATGATTTACAGACTATTTCATCAATCCGAAGATTTACCTAGTGCGCATTCAAAATGTAGCGACTACTAGTTCCTCTATTAAAAAAAAGTACATATTTCAATCAAACCAATTAAATCCAGGGTAAACTAATAACTTACTATAATGATATTAAATTATTAATTTAAATCAAATTAAATTAATTTGAGTCAAATTTAAGAACTTAATTAAGCTAATGTATTAATAACATTTAATTAACCTACATCTCATATTTTATACATCATGTGTTTTGATTACTCTTAATTCGAACTAATTAAATCTAGCTAAAAGGAATAATTATCTTCAATTATTAATTTAAATTGAATTTAAAAAATAAATTAAGTTATTATATTAATAAAACATATCATATTACTTACATTTTGTGATATTTTATAACCAAAATTTTTTAAAATTAAAATAAAACATTTATTTGAAAATATTTAAAAATTAAGGAAAATTTCTAAATTACATATCATTTTACCCATTTTAAGAAAACCTTTATTTAGTTTTGATTTAACACCAAGGTTAAAATCACCTTTTCCACCATTCACTCAATCTTAAAAATTCAGACTTCAAGCTAGGGATCAGAAAAAAAGATGTCATTTTTATATTTTTAAAATTAAAAATATATTTAATCAGGCTTAATTTGCGTCTAATCGAACCCAATTAGACTTTAGATAACCCAAGCTTGATGGTACTCAAGCTCAAGAAGGAAGCCTTGGGCCCTATCGAGCTTTAGACCAAGCCCATTGCCACCTCTAGTGAGGGTTAAATCACCATATATTGTTGTTTATTTACAAAGCATTCCCATTTTGAAAGAGAATCAATATGATAAATTCAATTATGACCTTTCAGGCATAGCCAGCCCAAGCTCCTTGCATTGTTCTTCATCCACATGAAGGCTTCCTGGCATAGCACCAAAAGCTCGTCTGGAGGCATCAAAGCCTGAAGCCAGTTGATGAATATATGCTGATGCATCGTCCCATTTCTGCTGCATATTAAAAGACTTGGAAGCAAATTGCTTTGTTGGATTTTTTGCTGGTTTTGGTTCAAATGCTTGGTCCAACTCAGTAACCCTCAGAAAGCGATCTGTGGCTGCCTCCCATGACAGCTCATGCCTCTGTTGATCAGTCAGCTCAGCAGGCTCTTCAGACAATGCCCTCATTGTGGCCTCGACGAATCCATCATTGTTGTCATATGTTCTGCAATTTGGGAACTGCCTGAAGAAGTCATTTGAAGGGTGGTTGGCACAGACTACTATCTTTCCCATGGCCAGTGCTTCTGCTGTGGTTGTGCACACCACGTCTGTGGTGCTTGGATTAAGGAACACTTTGTAACTGGTGAAGGACAAAACAAAGGACATGTGATAAAAGATTTCAGACACAAAGATTCAGTAACAGGATTTAGCATTTTCATTTATTACAGATGCAATTATGATGAAAACCCTTGTAAGTTGTACTTATGCTGCCAAACTGTTGTTTGAATGATCAAACCTCATTTTGCAGATTGCTAACTTTCATTTTTTACAACAATAAAAAGAATTGAAATTAACGTAAGGCAACTGACTGAAACTCATATTTGTAATTAAGCACATCAATAAGCAGTTCTCATGACAAATTATTGCTATATATATGGAAGCACATAATGCTCATTACAGAAAAACGTTGGAGCAGAAACATACTCGTGGAACACGGGATCGGCATGATCACGCCCAGGGTGTACTCGAACTGTTAGTTCCAACTTTTTAGCTGCTACCTGAACTTGATCAGAGTCTTCCCCACTGCCATATAAATCTAACTCAAGTCCAGCTAGCTTCTTTTGGTGATTATGAAGAAGCTTAAGCAGCTCCTTGTACCCTTTGTTCCAGACCATTTTGCCAATGTAGTAAGCACCTTTCGTAAAGGCCGTGTCCCCACTTTGCTGTTGCTCTATCTTTTTCTTGCCAATATCTAGGAACTTAGGATTCACTCCATGGACGTTGCAGATGATGGATTTAGGATACTCTTGAGTGGCAGCAGATAATCTGATTACCTGCAGTTACATCAGAAGCAAATTCTAGTGACAAGCAAAGATCAGATAGTAATGCACAGAAGTTATCACTACGTCCAACAGAATGTATCTTCTATCGTGCAGAGCATGAAAAAGGGGAAAGTATAAACTCTAAATTAAAATTTCTAATAGGGGGTCAACCATCTGAAGCTATTACACAAATATCAAGGGTGAGAAAGAGGATGTCGACACGGCAGTTTTCACCATCATAGTTTTCCCTCCACAACTAAGTAGATTGCTACTATCCTATTTCTTAAACTTACACAGTGCTACTAATCTAAGAAGTGAAAATGCTCAAATTCTTAGCCATTGAACAGGAAAAGAGAAACATACCTTGTGGCAATAGATACCAACTATCCAAGTGTTAATATATTTAAGTGCAAATGCTTTTATCCGTCCATTATTCTCTCTCTTAACATATTCCAGATAATTGGTGTGTATAATTCCAATTACAAGTTGGAATTTACTTTTCCATCTCTTCCCATGATGAAACCATGTAAGGTGTTCAGGCTCCTCAAGGACGGCAATGTCTGCTTCTTCATCAGGGATGATTTCAGAGATATCACCAACAGGGAGAATGCTTCTCATAGCAACAGAAAACTGCACCATGAACAATTTGCAGAATGACCATCAAATTATTACTATACTCTCTGGTTGATACACTTGTGTAAGATTACCTTTCCAGGGTAAAAACGTATACTGAAATCAGATGAAAATGAAATCCTGTCCTGAAGCCACCGGCGGACATACACTTCGTGCTCGGATGGAGAACCGAATGTAATGCTACTGGGATACACTAGCTTTTGATGTTCTAAAGACAACCAAGGAATCACCAAAGTGACCTTTCTACATCCATCCTTTGCTAGATATGCAGCTCGAAACAAAGGGTTTACAGCAGTTCCAGTCATCCATGGAAGGCTTGCAGTAGTAAAAATTGCAATATGCTGCTTTTTATCCATTCAATCTAAGACCATTAACCTACTTATATTCTCAATTTCTTCACAACACTTCTGTTATATTGATCAGAAGCCCGTCTTTATCTGTATTAGAGAAACCCAAAACCATAACATTAAAAGAAATTCTCGTTCAACCATTAAACTAATCAAGAAATTTTTACTGAGAACCAAGTAACTAATAGACCAAACAAGAACAAAAAGATGGTCAAATTCAAAAAGGTAACAACATCAAACAAACACACAGATAAAAACACACACTTGTTTAAAGAAAACCAAGAGTCGGCTCTCTTCAGACGTATTCCTATAGCATCTCGATACCCTTACACGGTCAAATTTCATAATCCAAAAAACAAACAAAAAATCGAAAACAGATTAATATCAAACCAAACCGGAAGAAGAAGAAGAAGAACACGCACCACACTTCCTATCGATTTCGTGTGAGATTCTGACAGATTGATATACAGAGAGAGCAAGAGAAACCAAGAAGAAGGAAGAAGAAGAAGAAGAAGACGAAGACGAAGACGGAAATTGGTTACGTTCGAGTAACGGGGGAGGGAATATACCATGTGTATCAGTTGACCGTTTTGTTACGCGTCCTTACTTGATTGGGTGATTTCAAGTGTCTATTTTATCTACTTAGGAATGCCAGCATGGGATCATCTCCTCTCGGGCTTGTCAGCTATCGATGTGGGCCCATCTAGCTGTTCTGTTCTGTGAACGGCCAGGATTTAAGTTCTCCGGTGGGCCTCACGTGCGGGAACACTAATCAAGAATGGAACTGTCCGCATCCTGTAGACTGGAAAGCTGCTTGCTTCCGTTGATCGTTTGGTGTCATTTACTTTTGAAAACGTTTGAGAATGTCAAGAGACATTGGACTGGTAGCTTCTCAAAACCCTAAAACTTAAGAGCTTCGAAGAACGAAGTAAACGATTCTATCTTAATTGAATTGAAGATTCGAACGAATCGTGAGGTAATCAAACCATGCTTTTCTCTGTTTCAATAACAGAGTCGCCATGGCGTTCTTTTTTCTTTTTTGGGGTTGTTAGTTCTTAAAATTCAATCGAGTGTACTTGACTGGAGGAAATTAGGTTATGAGTCTGAATGGGCGTTCCTGATTGTGTTATGGCTATGTGTTTTTGCGTAATTGAGGATCTGATTTTAAATTTCTAGGGCTTGTGAGTTTGGGCATTGGTCATATTTCGTTTAGGTTTTCAATGTTTGGTTCTGTGTTGAGATTGATGATGTTTTTCCTCATGAATGGGAAGGATAGTTGAAAGGAGGCGAATTAAAAACAATGTCAAATAGCAGAGAATGATTATTCTTCTTTCTGTTTTCACTTTCCTTTTCTGGTTAGTTGTTCAAGTGTTGTAGGAAATTATCTCTGTGACCCTTCCATTGTTGGTAGGCTTATGATTTTGATCAATCTTTTCTCCATATTATTGAGGGAATCAATAAAGGAAGGGAAAATACCAAAAGCAGCTGTGTGTCATGGACTGTGTTGATTAGAATATCATAAGCATCTGAGTTTCATTCTTGAATGGAAGAATATCTTCTGAAGTTAGGAGCTTGGCGAGTCTATGTGTCTGTAGTGGCAGGGGGACATCATTTATTTCAACAGAGCCTTATATTAAGTTTCCGAACTAGAGCCATATGCTGGTGACACTCAAATCCTGTGAAGATTGTGATATCATGTGCTTGCATTAATTTCAGCAAATGATTATTAATTAGTTTCCAATTAGGGACTAATCTATTATTTGATTTTATGTAACCCCTAGTGTGCAGATTTGTTGTGGATGTTTTTCATGCTAAGTTTCCTCCCTGAAGTTGAGAAATGTTGATGGGACATACAGATGGTGTATCAGAACCTGCATCGTCAAAGGATCACCTGCTTGCTGATCCTGAAAATGGGTTGGATGATGATAGTGAAGTTAGTTTGGAAGAGATATTGTATTCAGCCTCCTTCGAAGAACTTGCTGAAAATAATGTGAAGTATGACACAGTTATTTGGTTCTCCATATCACTTTTGCTGGTTTTAGCTTGGGGAGTTGGTGTTATCATGTTGCTTTATTTACCAATTAGAAGATATGTGCTTCAAAAGGATATTGCCTCACGCAAGCTATATGTGACGCCTAATGAAATAGTCTACAAGGTATGGACGCATGTACATCAATATGCATGTGTTGTGTGGAAGTTGAATGCTTTACCGTGTTAACAGTGTGAAAGAACTAGAAGCATAGATATTATTGTTCATTATCATTGTGATTGTATTGATAGTCATTCACAAAAATATATATGCAAACTAAGTTCCATTGCCATTAACTTTTCTGGTTCCCTTTCTCCAGGTTTCAAGGCCTTCATTCATACCCTTTTATGGCATAGTCACAATTGAGAGGCGGATTCCTCTTTCCTTGGTGATTGACCTCATTATAGAACAAGGTAATGATGCCACCTTACATGTATGCTGCATGATTATGTGACTCTTGAGTTATCCTGCATATAATAGGGGGTTTTCTCAATATACTTTTATAGCTCGGGGGAACACTAAGCTGTAATTTGGTTGCAGGTCACTATCAAGTTTCCTTGTCCCTTATTTGGTTCAGTATCAAATTGAAGGGCCTTTACTGTGGGGAAGTTACTATCCATTTCATTATGTACTAGATTGCAGATGTGTGGGCTCTAGACCTCAGTTCTTGTAATTGTTTGCCAAACTTAATATTTCATCTGGGGGTCTGAGTGTTAACTACTCATTGGCAAATAGTCAAGAGGCTTTCAAATTGAGAAAGACCTTCATGTAGCTCAGCTATGATCTATTGTACACTTTACTTTTGACTGTGATTATAGGCCATGCCTGTTGAAGTTTTGTTTTGTTCTGATGTTTTCTAGGCTGCTTGCAATCCAAGTATGGACTTAACACTTTCAGAATTGAAAGCATAGCACATGGAAAAGCTGCACCTGTAGATGAACTACGAGTTCAAGGTATTACTAACGCTGCACATCTGAGGAAGGTAATGCTAACTTCATTTCCAATTTGATTTTCTTTTCATATTTTTAGTTCTCTCGGCCTTCCATGACCAGACAAAAACAATGTTTTATTTTGTGTTCATTGATATGGTCTGCCTGTGCATAACTGTTGTTGGAAATTTGTTGTTGGCATGCCTTCCAGGTCATAATAGCCGAAGCTTCAAAGAATATACTGGATACAGCAGGGAAAGGTTGGAAACTTGCTACAACCTACAATACTGAAGGGGGAACTATGTCAAGGATGACATCATTGTCAGAGGGGCCAGTTGTTTTCAAATCACCAAGCAAAACCTGGAAGGTAAGTTACAGTGATTCGATGTGGATCAACTTACTTTTGTACCAATTTCAATACCGGACTGGCATGGTACGGAATACAAAAAAATACAGTAAACACTGCTTGAAACTCTTACTCCCAATTACATGTAAACGATTAGTTGTGTTGCTACCTGTTCTGCTGTATCTATCAGGCCTTATTGCCTATTGTGTGCAGATGACAGGTTCACCTCGTTATTCTTCTGTGGAGCACAGAGGGATTTCAGCTAATGAGGCCATACTAAGCAAACTGGAAGAAGTCAGTAGATCAGTGAAGGTATGGGAACTTGTAAATTTCGTCATGGCTTGTCTGTGACGGAGAAGATACCTTCCATCTCCTCTAATGGAAGTTTTTCTTTCTTAACCAGAGAATTGAACTGCTTATTGACAAGCCACAGCCACAGCCACAGCCACAGCCATAGCTAGATCACAGCCGAAACTAAAAGCTCGCTGGAAATGCTCTTTCTGAAAGGAATCCAAAGGGAAAACTATGATCATTTTCTGTTTCATGGAAAGATTTTTCTTCTGTATATATCTTAGGTTCAATTCATATTTTTGACTTTCAATTCATATTTTGATGCTTAAAAATCCAGACCCTTGTTTTTTTTAGGTCTATTATTTGTTTACGATCTTAGCTCCTAAAGAAAAAATAAAGGTTAAATCCTTAACAAAATACAAGGGTTTAAAACAGTTTTAGAGAAAACAAATGATTAATAATTTATCTACAAATGAGAAAATATCACTTTAATTTTTCTACAATCAACTTAATATTTTGACTTATATAATTCTAAATAGATCCCTTAATTCTTATGATTTATATAATTCTAAACATATCACGAATTCAACCTCAAAATATAATTTTAATTCATTATTACTTGTCTATTATTTGTTTACAATAGGGCTGCAAATCTAGGACTTAAAGAAGAATAATTAAAAGGTTTAATTTTTAAATTATCAACTTAATTTATTTTAATAATTTTATTATTAAAATTTAATATTTACTAATTATAATTGTACATTTTAATGATTTTTTACATTTAATTCATATTTTAAAGATTATAAATCCAAATCCTTGTAATTACAATTATTTATTATTTGTTTACACTGTAGCTTCTAATAAATGAGCTCTTGGTTGGTTGGGATAAATAAGTAATCTTTTTCATCACAAAATTAAAAAAGAAAAAGAAAATTT
>JANITW010000010.1:26421527-26441200 GCA_027564335.1 Erythroxylum williamsii | reverse complement strand
TTTTATATATTTTAAATAATACTTATAAATAATGTTTATATACATAAATAATTTTTATTATAAAAATAAAATATAATTAAAATTAAGCCCAAACTTTTTAAATAAGTCGCGGATTAGAAAAGCTGTGAAACTTTCCTATATAAGCCATAAAAAAACCTTGAGAAAACAAATAATTAATAATATATTGAAAAATGAGAATAAATTTAATTTTCAATAATCAATTCAACTAATATTTTAAGTTATATAATATTATATTTTCAAGTTTAAAATATAAAAATTAGTATTAAAATTTTATATCCTAATATATATATATATTTCTGAATATGTACTATAAAACAGTAAACAGAAAGATTAATCTTCGAACAAAACAAATGGAAGAGATCAGACAATGGTAAAGAGTTATCGGTCACGGTCAAATCAGAAACACGGACCAAAGGTTTCTCATCACATCTCCTCCATTGCAAAGACGACGATTTGCTCGATCTAACAAACAGAAACACGCACTGATTCGAAATCAAAGAAGATTAATGAAAAAGAAACCAACTTTGAACTTTGAAAGGAAAGGAGGAGGAACAACAATGGATGGAACTATCATCAGAGACTTAAATACTGGTAATCAAGTGAAATCAATCCATCATCTTGTTGCAGTTTTCTTCTCATCACTTGATTTCACTTTGTCCCTCCCTCCTTTACTTTTGCATTATCAGAAACACATTAAAAAAGAGACACAAAATTAACCCAAAAGACAAAAGACCAAAATCCTTATTTTAGAGAGAGAGAGAGAGGCGCAGAGAGTAAATTGAAGGCCTTTCAGTTGACGACGATAGGGAGGAGCTGTATATATAGTTACAGAAACCCTAAACTCTAACAATCATTGCTTACGTGGCACTATAATGTCCGTTGGATTGCGTTTCTTTTGTTTTCCATATCTACGGTGCTCCTCTATTCTGCAATTCCTTGCCTGTTATATCGCCGTCATGAGGGTTTGCTTAGGTTTAGCTTTGAAACATATCCTTATCATTCAACTTCTAGATTTTTGTACGGATGATATATGATTTAAAATTAATAATAAATCTCTTATTTGATTATAATTCTAAAAAATGTATATTTCAATATTAAAATATGATTATCATTTAATTAACATCAACGTTTCATTTACTAATTTGTTTTTTATTTTATGAGATCATTGATTGAAAAAAGCCTTTTTATTATATAAGAGTAAAGCTGCGTATTATTAAATCTCTCCAAACTCTACTTTATTGCAAAATTTCAGACTGGATGTGATGATAATGATGATTAGAAATCATTTCAATGAAATTTTAAATTAAACTCATAATTTAACCAAACATATGATTTATATCATATTATTTTTAAATAATTACAATTTAAATGATTTAAATTATCCTCTCAAAACATCCTTATGTCTCTTTATCAATGCTTTTAAAACTGTATCAAGAGTTAGACCCGCAACATAAGAAGATTAAATATTTAAAAATTTAATTATATTATATTCTTTTAAAACTATTTAAAGATTAAAAAAATAAAAATTTAAAATATAATTAAAATATAATTTTAAATTAAAAGTACTNNNTTATTTTAATCTATAAGAATTTATTAATTTAAAAATTGATCCATTAATTAAAAAACTCATCAAATTTTAACAAGATTTTAATTAAACCAAAAAGTTAAAAACTGAACCGAAACGATTTTCATAATTGTTGATCGAACTAGTTGAATTTTTTAATCATTGATCGATTGAATAAAATTATAATACAAAGTGGTGTCAAAAATAATGAAAAAAACGAGCAAGTTTACCTTTATAAGATAGCAATTTATCTCTGAAGCTGATATATAAAATTTTATTTAGTTCGTGTATATCATTGAAAACCTAACACAAGACAAAATAGAAGAAATTGAAAGCCTAACCGAAAAAAGTAGAGCTACAGATTTCAAGGCTGATAATACACTGGAATCGAAAGTTTGGTCTAATTCTTCTTCAGCCTATATAGCCTATATAATGTTGAAAGCAGCCATGAATGCTTACAACAAGGAAGTTGAGAAGCAAGCATCCTGGATTCTGCGTCAATCCCGGCTACCTCCAAACTGGTATGACCTACAACACAGGCTTCATGCCTGTTTATACAGCTGCTGCAAATCCTGTAACTTGGCAGGAGGACTTTCAGGCCTCTTTTTTTTACTGTAGTTTCTGAACCTTGATTGCTCAAGACCAAGGATTAGACACTACACTTGTTCAATACAGAATAACTTGGATGTGATCCGGGTCAAAGAAAAGTATGAAACTTCTTGTTTTGTATCATTTGCTATAAAAGATTTGAAATTTTTCCTCAGATTCCTTAATTTGTTGAAAGGGAACCAACCTGCGAGTGTTGCTTATTCTTTTGATCTTCTCGCAGAAAGTAGTACATTGATGGAATAGGTCAAGAGAGCAGAACAAAAGCATGAGCTAACCCATGAAGGAAAAAAAAGAATGGTGGCTAGAAAATCACATCTATAGATTTCCCCCACCATTGATATTTTAACAAGTCTTAGCTACCATATCAATAAGACACGTTCTCTCCCTATATTGAAACAACTTGGTTGAATTCTCCTAAAGGACCAAAGTACAAGAAAGGTTAATCTACACTACTACAAAAATCTTTTAATGGTTACCGAAGTTGTTTGCCCTCTTCGCTGAGCTGAGTGTATTTGAGAGAAGCATAGCTATGGTCATTGGACCTACTCCACCAGGAACTGGAGTGATAGCTGAGGCAACCTTGCTGGCCTCTTCATAACAAACATCTCCTACCAGCCGATAACCTCGACGACTTTTTGCATCCTATAGATACATGCAATGATAAAAGATTCAGATCAATATCAGCAGCCAAGAACTTTAAAAAGTTAAATCCATCTCCTTATCCTTCCATGGACAGTCATGTTCAGCACATCCCTATACATGAAAACACAAAACTTTCCTGACATAACAATCCAATAGACAAAAGTGGGCTCAGCTCACCTCAACTGGATTAATTCCAACATCAATTACTACTGCACCAGGCTTTATCCAGCTTCCCTTCACCATATTTGGTTGTCCTACAGCAGAGATCACAATGTCTGCTTGCTTGGTAATTGCTTCGGGATTTTTGGTCCTAGAATGGACAATACTTACAGTAGCATCTTCTCTCTACGGACACCAAAAGATCAAGAAATGTTAAATAGAAGAAGGATGAAGAGGAAACGCACAAAACCATGTAAGTACTAGGTACAAAATATAACTTCCAATAGGAACAAGAGTTACTTGAAGTAACAGAGCAGCTGGCATCCCTACAATGTTGCTCCTACCGATCACTACAGCCTTCTTCCCTTTTATTTGAACTCCATATCTATGCAGTAACTCTATGCAGCCTTTAGGCGTGCAAGGAACAAATAGCGGTTCTCTGCCTCGCATGGCAAGTCGGCCAATGTTTACAGGGTGGAAGCCATCCACATCCTTTTCAATGCTGACAGCATTCAAAACATTTTCCTCATCCATATGCTGATACAAAGAGATTCACATTTCAATACAGATAGATATCAAGAATATATCCAACTTCTCATCAAACCATATTTCAATTTCAACAAAGATAGACCCATGAAGCAATACACTGTTTTTAAGACATAATTTAGAATCAGACCGGAGGCAGAGGCAACTGCACAAGAATTCCATGAACTGAAGGATCATCATTGAAACCAGATATAAATTTGATCACTTCATCTTCTGGTGAATCTGCAGGCAAATGCACGTCAAAAGAATTGATCCCAACAGATTCACAAGCCTTCTTCTTCTTTCGAACATAAGTAGCAGAGTCCTTCCTGTCCCCAACAAGCACTACCGCCAAACCCGGAACCACACCAATTGCAGCTTTCATTCTCGACACTTCACTAGCAACCTCCTCTGTGATTTGCTTGGCCACCATTTTCCCATCAATTACCTTAGCAGAACCATCACCAGCAGCTACACAAGAAACAAAGACAAAGGAATTTCCGTGATGACACACACATGTTTGATAAAATGCTTCAACGAAAAAGAAAATCGCTTCATTAGGCTCACCGCTTACGACCGGAGACAGAGCGTTGGGAGAGTGGACGGCGGTGAGGGGCCTCAGAGGAGTAGGGGGTGGCCGGGGAAGAGGGCCCACCAAGTGGCGGAGTAAGAGAACGCCATTCCGGCGACGAAAAGGAAAAAGTCGAGCCGTTGCGGAGGATGACGTATCGGTTAATGCCAAAGAAGCCATTCGAGACTTTTGATACTTGGGGCAATGTAAAACGAGATGTGTCCAAGTGTTAACCATTAAAAGAGTTTTTGTAGCGTTTCCATAATTTGTTATTTACAAAAAAAATATTGCAAAAACGTTTTTCTCTATAAGTTAAAAAATATTAGACTTTATATAAACTGGACTTGTTCTAATTATTTATATTTTTAAATTAAAAATAAAAATAAAATCATTTTACTCAAAATCAATGTTATTTTCTTAAAATTTTCAACCCGAACTCGACTTGTTTCAAAGACAAAAAAGACCAAAAAATTATTGTAAAACGAAATCGAATCGTACCATTTGACTTCAAATCAAACCGAGACAACCTTTTGACTTTAGTCAGATCGGATCAAACTTACTCACCACTCCTAATCACATCCAAATTTTAGTCAAATCGAGTCAATCATCAAATCGGATCAAACTTACTCGTCACCCTAATCACATCCAATTTATAATAAAAGAACTTATTATTACCATTCTTAAAATGTAATGACAAAAATAACAATAACTAGTCAGTAAAATTATTAAATAGACTATTTTATAATGATTCGTATAAAAAATGAATAAATAAATAAATCAAACAAATTATTACACGAACAAATAGTAATATATTATTCTTCAAATACCTACTATAAAAAAAATCGTGCTTCGAGTAAGATTAGATGTGAAAAGTATGCTCAGATAACAATGGATGTAACTTCTCATCAACACTATAACAAAGAGAATTTACAATTCAGAACACAAAATTCAGTTAATCTCAACGCATAGATTTTCCTGGAAAAAAAGATCCTTCAAAACTTTAACTTGCTGAAGAATTTGATCCATCATGATTGATAGTGGATGTAATCAAAATCCTGTACAAGTTTTGTTCAGTGAAATTCAAAATCCCTGTACATTTCTCTGTAGTATATTGGTTTGGTTTTCCTTGTATTATTCAATTTTTATACCTACATGGGCCAACTTTTATATAGCCAGTGTTCCTTCAGTAACTTGGTTCTCATCTGAAGAATCTGGGACCGGAGCTTTCGGTTTAGTCATGACTCGAGAAAATCCGTAACCAAGCGAGCTTCCACTAGCTTGACAGAGCTGCAAAAAGGTTCATAGTTCTCCAGATGTCAGGTACAATCAGAGAAGATAAACATGATGTGTGGGAATTGGAATTCTGAAAGAGAAAAAAAAAAATCACCTCAGCAAGCTCAGACAAGTGACGGGACCGAAATTCGTTGATGGTCGCTGCTATCTCTGACATGGGCAGTTTAGTCTGAAGAAATATATAGAATAACTAGGCATTAAAACCAGTGTTTATGATGTTGAGTTCCCCTTAGAAACAGCTAATGACAAGGAATATAAAAGAACATTAATCCTTTTACCTGTGCAAGAACAGCAGCAGCCAATTGTAGGCTTGGTTCCAGTGTTTCGGGAACAACCTGCCAAATGTTTGTTTCAAATGAGATATGGATGTGTAACATCAACAAGCAAAGCACATACTTCTGGTTTCTTGCATGTTAGAAGGAGAAAGAAACTCAATAGAAAGCAGCATTACCGCAGTAGCCCCGGCCTTTTCTAAATTCAGGCCATGATCAACGTCGTGTGCTCTGACAAAAGTCTTCACGTTGGGAAAGTACTTGTTCAAAGCCCAAACAGTTCTATAATTTGCACCAGGTGTATCTAAAGTTATTGCTGCAGCACATGCTCTCTCAGCACCAACTTTATGAAGAACCTGTTCATTGAATTTAAAAAACATGTCAGACATTGGACTTGCACGGTGGACAATTCATACGGCATTTGGCCTTACCTCTCTACTTCCAGCATCTCCAAAGTACACAGGAAGGTCCAGGGCTCGCCCCATTGCCACTCTATCACTGCAAACAAGTAAATTATCTATTTCAGAGCAAGTAGTGGCATCTATCCCACAAATTCACTAAATAATTGTAGTAATCATTCATGCAGCCATTGTCCTTGCATAAACATCTTTTTAAATTTTGAGGAATCAAGAATCTCTGAATGGCCATGAAGTGCAAGTACTTCTACATTGATAGGCTAACACAGGTTGAATAATTAAGAAGCATAAATTTCTCAGCTTCATTGAATTTTTTCTCATCTTCCATGAAAAGGCACTAAATCCATTCTGCTAAAGTAACGTGTATAACTGACGTGTATAACTGACATTGCACTAAAACCATGAATATGCATATAGTATCAAAATATTTGCCCTACCTCCTCACATCAAGAGCAACAAATGGAATCAACCGTTCTGAAAGAAGCTGTGCAATAATCTGCCCAACCCAAATAAGAGCCAATAGTCACAAGGTTGTTATTGTGTACTAGATTAAAATAGAAAAGCATGCAAATGACTTTAATCAAATTCATTAAAAGATATTTAAATTGCAACTCAACCTGGCCAACACGTCCAAATCCACAGAGGATAATATGATCTTGCAAATCATCTGTCTGTAAGAGAAAGATGTATCAGAACATAAAAATGATGTCTATAATTTCCATGTAAACCAAAAGCAAACAAGAATCAGATCACTTGAACGAGAAAGAACATGTTTATAGATGGTGCCCAAAAAGCAAATCGTTCACGACTGGACATTTCAGAAAGAAGCCCTTGGTATAAGGTTTGTTTATTATTTGGCATTCAATTGAAGGTTTACCAATTACCACGGTGTGGACTAAACAAAAGCTGATTTTTGTTATAGGCAATAGTACACACCCCTTATGAGGTTGATCAGCTCAAAGTCTGAAACTGAACAGCATACCAAAACAAGTTCCAAAGAATTAAGTCAACATCTCTGTGTTCAATTTTTCTTGTGCGATTCTTCCCTTCTCAATGTCATAGCAGGAAATAATATCTACTTGGGAGTATCAAAGTCATCCAAATTGCACCATATTTGCAACATCCTTCTTGGTTTTACACGAGAAATTTCATGTCTGGTTTTCCACCATACCAACAAGCTGTGGAACAGTCATCATGCCACTAGTAAAACACTAACTGAAGTACCTAGACAACACCAAGGACTAAGCTTTTGATCTCCAACGTACAGTTACAAATTCATATTTTAGCTTTACCTCACTCTCAACAGGTAGCAAGCTTCGAACATCGTGCAGCTCAAAGCGAGAGGCAATCAGCTGGCCTCCAGCAGCAAGCCATGGTGTGAGTGCCATTGAGATCCCCACAAGAAGAAATAGCAAGGATGATAGTTGAGGAGACATTATACCCTGCAGAAGAAGGTATTTAAGAGAGCAATAATTTTACAACCAATAAGGTTTATTATTTTTGCTGGCAAAAACCATAAGAACACTATGTTTCGATAACCATAGTACCCAATGTCACATAAACCGTGTTAGTAAATGCTGACAACCAAGTGAGAAAACATTTAGCTAACAACACAACAAACCTGATTAACAGCCTCCCCAAAAGCCACAAATGCAAATTCTCCACCAGGAGCGAGTAGAAGACCAACCCTCATTGCAGATATCACTGAGATCCCAAAAAGCTTACCAACTAAAGTAACCAATATAGCCTTGCCTCCAATTAAGAGTCCTAATGTCCCCATAATGACTGGAAAATTTGAAAGAAGAAGTTTCGGATCAATAGACATTCCAACCTGAGAACACAAGAAATCACTTGTTAGGGCTAGTACTAAGGAATTACATTTATATTAACGTTGAATGCATGGGATCTAGAAGCAAACAAAATATAGTTACATAAGTATGCAATTCTTCTAAGTGCAGTAATATAACCATCTTTTGAAATTACAAGACCGTAGTTGTAGGCCATCAGGCCTGAAAGTAAAAGCCGTACACTATTCAGATGAACAAGGCTAGATGTGCAAGTAGCTATGACACACAGAAACAACCAACGAGTCACTTAGAACAAGACATTGGGTGAATCTTGTATAATACTCCAATGTCAAATGCCTACCGTCATGAAGAAGAGGCCCAACAGAAGGCCACGGTATGGAGCAATATCTGATTCAACCTGTAAGGAAAATTCAGTTTCTGCAAGCAGCAATCCAGCCAGAAAGGCTCCTAGTGCCATTGAAAGTCCAGCCTGTTCCAGAAAAGAAGATAAAGACACAAATTTGTTAGGACTATTAAAAAAAAGTTAACAATTTACAACATTTCCATACCCTGGCTGTAAGTAGACTTGTCCCCAGAATCACAAGAAGTGTATTGGCAGAGAATATCTCTGCATTTTGATTCTCTGCAATTTGCTTATATATTGGTCGAAGCAACTGCAGAAAGCACAAAAAAAAGGGAATATAAAAATAGGCATAAGATGTATTTACAATGAGAAGAGACCGATTACAAATTTGCAGTCAATAGTCATACAATTTTTTTATTCCACAATCCCACCCCTTTTGGCTGCTGGTCATTTTATAGTGTAGATATTAATGGGGTCATCCTGTAATTGCATTCTCATTTACGCTAAAGACACTTCTTTTAATCAGGTTTAGACCTTAGAATGCTCACCCACTGGCTACTTGAAAACTGCAAAAAGCTAATCCACCAGTAAACCTAACCGATATGAAGAAAAAAGGAGCTTCTTCCTAGAAAATTGAATGATTCTTAGCATAATGAACCAGTGATGTGTCAACTTGCACATTTTTTGGGGCACAAGATACATGTCTTCAGCAGTAGAATCAATGGCCAACTGTATATTACAGCACACTGAAAATTAGCCATTAGTCTTTTCTGTGAAACTCATGGATCAAAGAACACTATCTTGGGAGGATTAATGCCCCTTCAACTACTCAGCATGATAAATTTAAGGAACATAAACAGTTACCAAGCGTCCCCCAGCAATTATGGCAGTGATGGCAACTGCTGCCTTAACAGCAGCTAACCCAAGGGCTTCAGCAATGGCTTGAAAACCAACCTGAAAACCAGTAAATGTGCAATGAGCAACAATAAAGTGACCACTACAAGAGTCAAATGTCTAATGAAGAAAAAGGTTCAAACTATTGTAACTTCTTGCATTCTAGATTTTCGGGACATATTGCAATCAAGATCGCAATATGTTGTAGCTAGTATGATTCTTTGTATGGAGTTGTGTAACAGCTTTTGCTAAGGTAATATAATATAAATTTTAACTTTCAAAAAAAAAAAAAGAGATCACATTCACCATGCTTTCCTTCAGTTTCTTTGCAGAATGAATCCATGAACAAAGCTATCATTCTTTTGCATATACTTTAGATACTCTTGCTAAATTTGATCAATTGATATGGTATGCATTATTTAGGCCAACATCAAAAATAAGGACACCTATGTGTATATAAGTGCTAGCAACATATCTATAATAAATCAAGTTTCTTCCAGGATTTATCATAGGCAAATGAAATCATTTTAATAGATAAACAATAATATAATTTATGAAAATTACTTGCCAGTGACACTTTAAACAAATTAATTCTATTATATAATAGCTTTTAACAAATAATATGAGCAGGATACCCAAATATCTAAACACCTTGTAGAAACTTTTCAACATGCAAATTAGTTGATGTGGATGATTTTTGTTGGAAGAAGTTATCATCATAGGAGTTTAAAGTTTATTATCTAATTAGTAGTTTAAGTTTATTAGTATTACTACGTAATTAGTAGTTTAAGCTTGTTAGTATTACTACCTAGTTAGGAGTTTTAAGTTTGTTAGTATTACTAGGAGTTTAGTAATTAGTAGTTTGATAGAGATTTTTTGTATTAATTCAATAACCCGTAATGCATATAGCTCATTACAATATGAAAATGGTATAGCTTCCCTAAACCAGAGCAGAATCGCTCCTCAGCAGGCTAGGGTACTCTGCTGTCAAACTTTTGCTTACTACTTTTCTGCCTACTGTCCCTCTCTCCCCTGGACACAAAATATTCCCCTCCCCAGTACATTCCGTTAGCTAACTACTTTGCCACCTCAGCTAACGCTAACTGCCCTTCTGCCCATTGTTCTTTCTTCTAGAATACACCTTCCACACTACTGATTTATTCCTTCTCCTGCTCATCCTCCAAGTCAACCTGTCCCCTATAAGTTCTATCATAGTTTAAGTTTGTTAGTATTACTACCTAGTTAGGAGTTTAAGTTTGTTTATTTGTTTTCCTTTTTGAGTTCAAACATTATCTTTCTTTTGCCTATATATAGAGGCAGGTATTATGCAATAAGAAGCAGGCAATATTCGTCTTAATTTAGTTCATAATAGCAGTAGTTTTAGAATAGCTTTGTTCTCTTTTCTCTACCAAGATAGGTTCTTCAAAGAAAGGAAGAAATACCAACAAGGGCAAAGAGGTGGACTTCAATGTTAATCTTCCAATGACGAGGTCCTTTTCTCTACCAAGATAGGTTTTTCAAAGAAAGGAAGAAATACCAACTTAACAACCTCGTCAAGTTGTTATGGGCCCGAGAAAAGGACCTGATCACTAGATGATTAACAGTGAAGTCCAACTCTTTTCCCTTGTTGGTTTTCCTTCCTTTCTTCGAAGAACCTATCTTGGTAGAGAAAAGAGAACAAAGCTATTCTAAAACTACTACTATTATGAACTAAATTAAGATGAATATTGCTTGCTTCTTATTGCATAATACCTGCCTATATATATAGGAAAAAGAAAGAAAATGTTTGAACTCAAAATGGAAAACTAATTTCGACCTAAATTAGGGCTCTAAGTAGGTAGTAATTCTAACAAACTTAAACTCTTAACTAGGCAGTAATACTAACGAACTTAACTTAAACTCCTAACTAGAGAGTAGTACTAACATATTTAAGCTACTAATTACGTAGTAATACTAATAAACTTGAACTATTAATTAGATAAAAATACTAATAAACTTTAAACTCCTACGAGATAACTTCTTCCAACAAAAATCATCCACATCATTAATGATCCTCTGTTTTTCCCTTTCCTTTATGATATTAGCATGAGAAATCATCAGTGCCACTTTAAACAAATTAATCATGTTATACAGTAGCTTTTAACAAATAATATGTGCAGGACGCCCAAATACCTAAATGCCTTGTAGAAACTTTTCCACATGAAAATTAGTGTTCCTCTGTTTTCCCATTTCCTTTATGATTATAGCATGAGAAATCAACACCGACCAAATTGTAAGCACTAAGAAGAATTCATGAAAACTTACTCCTCCTTTAGACGAATTTGGAGAGATAAGAGGTATGAGTATTAGCAAGACAACAACAGCCAAATCCTGAAAAGAAAGAAAAAGCAAAAAAGACCGCTAGTTAAGATTTTTTGAAAATTAAATATGATCCTAAAAGGCAAACCATTGATAGAACAAAAAATTCACAACAGCAATGAGAGAGTTCATCTAGGTATGTATAGACATCAAATTGGAAGAACCATCCACTATGTGATTGAGGAAAAGGTGGATTTCTATAATTCGTTTGAGAATGGGAAAAGATAGAAGTATACAGGTTAAGGTATCTTTAGCAGGATAATATATACAGGTCCAGCAATTCCATGCCTTGTCTATAGTTTGAATTCTTTTGAATTCAATATCACATCACCGAAATGAATGAATGGCTTGCCACAAGCAAGAAAGATTTGAGAAAAAGAAAAAATGATATAAAATTTGCATAAGGAAACACAATGTCCTGAAATTCTATAAATACCTGAAATAGTAAGACAGAGAACGTAGCTCGCCCATGGCGTGATGTGCTTTCACCTCGCTCCTGCAAAACCTGCAAAGTAATACATTTGCATCAACTGTCTGGCCACCAAAAGTACACTGACAGCAGGCCTTTGCAGACTGCACTATGACTGACATTACCAAATACATATACCTAGCAAAGTTAGCCAAAACTTTGACTAATTGGCATTCAGAAACTCAAAATTCAACCCTAATTTAGCAAGCCTCTATTAAATCTGGAAAAAGTTTCTCTAATTTGACCGTACCCTTTCTTTACTAAGAAACTATGGCTAGACAAAAGTAGCAAAACTTGCATTTAGAACAAAATGTGCATAAGCTGTTACCTGCAGGACAACAGCAGTGGAAGACAACGCCAGACCATTCCCAATCACAATAGCAGCTGGACCCGGCAAGCCAGCAACAAAATGAGCAACCAAGCCAACAGCAAATGCTGTCGCCAAGACCTGCATCATTCCCACAGAGAGTCTAAATCGGCAAATTGTATGACAAATACTAAGGATAGCTTGATCCAGAATAACAAGGGAAGCAAGGAACTCCAATTACCTGGGCAGATCCTAATCCAAAAACATATTTCTTCATGGAACTAAGCCTTTCAACGGAGAGCTGTAAGAGCAGAAGAAACTTTCAGTGTTAACATTTTTTATCACACTGGAGATTTAATCAAAACATAAAAAGCTTGATTAAGGAAACTCTTACCTCAAGGCCAATATTAAACAACAAGAAAACAACTCCGAACTCAGCAATTGCCTTTGTTCCATGCACATGACGAATAATAGAGAGACCATAAGGCCCAATCAAGATGCCAGCAGCCAAGTAACCAAGGACAGGACTACCTAAAAGTGCAGAGCAAATGAAATTTAGCAAGTAATATCTTAAACATACACCTCAATTTTTGATAAAGAAAAGCTGATATTGATGTGCAGACTAGTTTCAATAAAGCACATAGGAACACGTGTCAGAAGTGGTATATGCAAAAGAAAAGCTTATAGTATATGAATAAGCAAAAAAATTTACTTAATCCACTTGAAATAAAAAGAATCCTAAACCCGCTGAAATTTTATAAAATAAAGAATATAAGTTACCTCCAGGAATTTTCTGAAATATGGGAACAAATATAACACTAGCAAGAAGTAACCACAGCACATCAAACAGAGATGCTTCTTCCTCGTTCATCTATTAATAAGGATCAAAGAAATCTAATTAGAAACTACTAAATGAACTGAACTTAAGCCAAAAACCAGAATTGAAGCGCAATAAAATATATGCCTCTTGCTGTGGAAGCATTGCGAGTAGCTTAGTAAGTCTCATTGGGAGTTTCTGCATATCACGAATCAGAGGCTTTGCACTTGTTGAAACTTCTTCAATGCTAGTGGTAATAATATCCGGTTGGTGGAGCATCGATGCAGTCCTTTCTACTCGATTAGAATATAAAGCTATCCTGCTCCCAGTTAAGCAGATTGAGATCAAATTCCAATGATAGGATGAAAGGAGAAACGTTTATAGTGATAAGAATAAAATGGAAAAGCTATAATATACATACCCTCCTCCAAATAATAATAGCCCGAGAACCAACTTTGGCAATTGCTTCCTTGCAGAATCCATGATGCCTTGGAACAGTAAGGCTGGTGTGAATTCTTTCCCATCTACATCAAAAGAGAAGAAGGATGCTGAAAAAAAGCGAGAAGATTTCTTCAACGATGCCTTTGGAGAATTAGGTTGCGAGGGTGAACCCTCCCTAGTCAAATCCTTCTGCATTTCCAGTTTTTTGGTTTGAACCCCACCCTTTGACTTTTCTGATTCTACTTCTGCGTCCTTAAGAGAATCCAAATTTGGTTTCCCATTCTCTTGATCGCTCAAATCATCAGAGTGACTTAACTCTTCAGTTCTCTGGCTGGCTTGATCAGAAAGTCTATCTCGTGAGGTCTCACCAACTAGATCATCACTGCTAATTGACAAATCTATTTCCTTTTCATCAGCCACTTTACTTCCACCACCCACCTTGTCGTCCTCCAGAGCAGCCTCCTCACCAGATACATAACCCTGGACTGCTTCAAGGGTATCAGCAATAGAATTGACAAGAGATTTATCTGCTCTCTTTAATGCAATTTCTGCACCATTTACTCTTTGTGCAGCTTCGAGTTCAAATGCAACAGCCTGTTCTGCTAACAGCATGATATTTGCAACATCCTCCTCAGCTTTCAAAGCATTCATCTGTGCTTTTTTAGCAATCTCATTTAACCTATCAGCTTCTTTCTGCAGTTCTTCCTTTTTAGTTTGTATACGGCTTAACTCTGCCTCACAGTTCGTCAAATTTCGTTGACATTCATGAATATCTTTCTGAGCAGCCAAAAGTGCTTCATTTTCTCCACCAGCAACAGCTTCAGTATCACTATCACTAGAACCATCTTCTTCATCAGGCAAGCCCATTTTAATCTCTGATGATTCCAATGCCACCATAAATCTAGCTTCAGCCAAAGAAAGTGCCATGGTTGCCTTCTGAACAGCTTCTGTAGCAACACCTTCTTCATTCAAAATATCTTGCATCATATCAAGAGTCAAATTGACTTTATCCCAGGCATCCGCAGCCTCATCTTTCAAAGCAATAGCAGTCTCCGAAAACCTTTGAGCTTTTTTCTCAAAAATGGCACTATTAAGCCTAGCAACTTCCAATTCAGTCATTGCCTTTTGCAACAGCTCCCTTAATTCCTCTAAACTAGGCGCCTCCACTTCCTCTTTTGCCTCAACCACTTCACCATCCAAACCACTAGATTCAACGCCATCATTAACTCCCACCACTTTAGAACCCTCCTCACCAGTGTCCGTGACCTCCATATTCCGACCATTCCCATTAACATACGCTAAAGAATCACTTCCTTGACACAAGGATTTAACATCCCTAAACACCTTACAACAACCACCAAAACTACAAAACAACGACCTACCCGTAGACGAGGCACTCCACAAAAGCCGCCCTCCTCTAAAACCCAAACTCGAGTTAAAGCAAACACTCGTCTTCAGCTTCTTCGACGACCACCTATTCCTCGGAACATCACAACTATACCTCGAACACAACGGAATCGAGTTCTTGTAACTCCCAACTTGGCGCCTAGCGAAAACATTTGGTTGGTTGTACATACTGCGCGTAACATCCATTTCCATGCACCTCAATCAATCAAATCAAGTGAGTACAAATTACACGGCAACAAACAGAAAAGAAAACAGTTATCACTCCCACACTCTCCTAGACATTTAATCAAACACCTTAAAAGCAGCACAGGCGGCACTAACGATCAAAGCCAAAACAGAAATCAATGGCGGAACTGAATTGAAAAAAAAAAGAGACAGAATCCAAAAAAATATAAATGACACAACTAAGTACAAATCAACGTGAGCTTTTTCTCTAATTTCCACAAAGAGCAACTGCCATAGAAATGTTGACTCATTTTCCTTTCTCTCCCTTCTTTCTCTCTCTACTGTGTTCCGGTTTTCTTATATATTTTCTTGTCTTCATGATTTCCGTTCAGCTTCTTTGTCTTTGAATCATCATTAGTTTATTTGGTTAATTGCACGTGGGATTAAATTATTGGTTGATTAGTCAGTTCTGATGTTGTACAAATTTACCACAATACCCTTCTAAAGGGTCAGATGCGTCTCACGGATGCCAACGAATATCCCGTTGGAATCTGTGTTTGGGCTCTCGTTCTCAATAATGTTTCCGTGGTAGAAAGGGGCTTTGGGCCCATGATCTTTCTTGTTTGTTAATATCAGATTTAATATTTCACTGATAACTTAAAATTAAAATAATATTATTTTAATATTTAAATATTAAAAATAAACTTAATTTATTTCAAATTCAAATTCGAGCTAAAGCCTTGAACGAGCCTCAAAACATAATTTTGACTAACTTAACCTAAAATTAAAAATTAAATTAAATTTTAATATTCATTTTATAACTCATTCATTTGGAGGCTCATTAAGTAATCTATTTGTACCAAACTCAAGACTTCTAAAGTGTGGAATGCTTGAGAAAATAACAGATTCTGCAGAATATCAATTTAAACGACAAATTCTGCAGAAAATTAATCTAAACAACAAAGTCTGCAACAACAAATTCTGTAGAAGAATCAACAGTTCCACCATAACTTGATTAGTCTCAACTTTTCTCTCATTTGGCTAGCCATGACCTCTGCCACTTGAATCTTGACATCGCCTCCTTCACTCCCACCTTCCTTCCCCTAGCCATTCTCATTTTTCTCACACAGCATAACAATCGCAATAGTTGGAAAAACAAAAAACTTTGCTCGACCATTTAGTTCTCCAGATCTTATGCTCTTGCCCAAACCTGTAAACCTGAAAACAACTTGAAATTATTCTCCAAACATCAACTCAGATTTTCCAACCCTGCTCTCAACCATCCAACAAGACATCCTACCAAACCCTAATTCTAAATCCACTCTTCCTTCCTCTCCTAAACCCGTTATACCTCTCCCTTCTTCCCCATCCCTTTCCACAACTACCCCTACCTTGCTATGCCTACTCCTCCTCTTAAAAGAACAAACCCTACTATAGTAGATAATGCAAAAGGAACTAGAAAAACATGGAAACCGGTGGTTGAAGATAACTCAGACTCTTCTTTGGTTTTCAGCCCTCCTGTAGAGATGGATGGTAAACTAATGGTGGCTCCTAGTTTAAAAGTTTTACAACAAGGAACTAAGACATGGGAAGCTATACTTGTGGGATTTTTCATGGAAAAAAGGCCTACATTTCTGATTATACAAGCATGGGTTATGAGGAATTGGAAAGGAAGAGGGCTAATAAAGGTAATGCTAATCGAAGAAGACAACAGAATTTTTACCTTTTCTTTCAAATCGAAAGCTCAAAAGGTAATAGAAGAGGGCCTTTGCATATCTTTCAACTTGCTCTATTTCTTCAAAATTGGCATCTGAGTATAAAGCTTAAAAAAATTAGAACAAAAAATATCCCCCTATGGGTAAACATTCACAATATTCTATTGAAGTATTGGACTACAAAGGGGTTGAGTATGCTTGCAAGCTACTTAGAGAAACCGATTTGCATGGATGAAAATACTGCATTAAGGAAAAGAGTGGGTTTTGCTTGTTTATGTGTGAGTATGGATATGGCTAAGGAAATGAAGAATCGTATTCCTATCCTAACATTGGCGGATGAAAACTCTCTAACAAAAGATGAAGTCCTCGTGACTTATCAATGGAAACTAATCTCTTAGAGCTCAAGGCAAAGAATGGAAATCGACAGGAAAGCTCTTCATCAAATGTGATTACTGGGAAGTGATGGGAATAGAAAAGGTGAGACTAAAGATATTAAAGCGACGAACAAGATAAAACAGGTAGCAAAAAATCAAGATCCGATTCAGATAGTAAATGAATCCCCTAAAATAAGGAAAGACTTCCCGAAGGAAAAAAAATACAGTTCCTGTTCAGTAAAAAGGAATTCTTCATAATCCATCAGAAGATTTCTGCTCTACTTTGAATAAAGAAGAAAATGATATGGAATTTATTGACAATAATCAAAATGAAGGATTTTCGGAGGTTAAATGAAACGAGCAATGTATATTAAGCGTTGATATGCTAAATGGAAATAATAAAGAGGAGCAATTTGAGCAACTCACCTCTAGGAAAAGCAGTTGGAGCAATAGGAAAAGCTTCAATGGTAAATCCAATTGATTATGACTTTGATAGTATCGAATGTGCATGAAATAAATAATCCTTCAAAGCTTAAAGCTTTAAGGGATTTTATGCTGAAGGAAAAGCCGTGGGCTTTTTGTATATTGAAGCCTAAAATTAGAGAAGAAAATCTAAATAAATTGGGTTGTCTAGGCAGCAACTGACAGTTTACTAATCATCAAAGCTATACTTATGGACGGATTACTACAGCTTATGATGGCAACTTTTTGAAACTACAAGTGCTAGAATCTAGCCAACAGCACATTCACTCTATGCTTTATTTCAAAATGGAAAATTCTTGGGTGTTAGCTACTTTTGCCTATGGGTTCAATACTGTATTCTAAAGAACTGACCTATGGAATTACTTAAGAAGGATAAAGGCTTCAATAAATTCCCCTTTGATGGTAAGTGGGGATTTAACACTACTTTTTACAAATCTGAGGCTGAAGGTAACTGTAACCTACTCAACTACTCCCCATATATGTTTGAGTGTAAGCAGGAGGTGGAACTTACTGATCTAAAAGCTGAAGGTCATAAGTTTACTTGGACAAATAAACAAAGTTTTAATTGGCACATTAAGAAAAAAACTGGATAGAATTTTGGTAAATGTGGAATGGTTACTTACTTTCTCAAGAAGCTTAGCGAAATTTCTAGACTCCAGTATCTCAGTTCACACTCCTTAGAATCCATCAACTTTTAAGATTTAACAATTTTCTGGTTAACATGGAGGGTATTCAAGAAGCAATACATAAGGGTTTGGAGCGTGGATGTTATAGGACTAAGCAATACATTTTTATTCAAAAGCTCAAGGCTATGAAACAGAAGCTGAAGATTCTTAATGGTGAGAGAGGTCTGAATCTTACAAAGGAGATTGAAATATCTAGGGATAAACTCTCTTCTATTCAAAAAACATTGGCAGAAAATCCCATAGATGGAGTTCTAGCTACAGCAGAGAAGGAAGCTCTTAAACACTATTTGGAAGTAGTGGACAATAAATACTCTTTACTGAAGCAAAGAGCCAGAATAAATTGGCTAAAAGAGGGAGATACATACACAAGGCTCTTCTTCAATTCTATGTTAACTTGAAAGAATACTAACAAAACTACCTCCATTAAAATAAACGCTAGATTGGAGGTTTTCGGACAAGTTTTTTTTTTGTTGATTCAATGGAAACCCCACTGGCAGAGCCCAACCACCGGAATTCCCGACGAAGCCTGCCACCAGCAGGTAAAACCCCCAGTTGCCCCAGACTCTTACAAGAAATGTGACCATATAGAATCGAACCTGGGACCTGACCAAAGCCAATCCCTACTCTCAACCATTAGGCCACACCTCTTGGGGGCTTTTCGGACAAGATGACTTAGCTAAGGAAGCTATGAATTTCTACAGTAATCTACTTAGATCACATTCTCTCTTACGTGAGTTAGATTGCGACCTCAGTCAGCTTGTAACCACTAAGATTCTTAATCATGAAATTAATGGGTTGATAAGACCTATTACAGATCAGGAAATATAAAAGGTTGTCTTCAACATGAATGAATCTAAAGTTCCACGACTGGATGGATTGAATGACTTTTTCTTTCAAAAAACTTGGAATTGTTTGAGGGGAGGGGGCGCTGGTCAAGGATGTAGTATAGAGAAATAAACAAGACCTTCCTATGCCTGGTGCCTAAAAACTCCAGCTCAGTAACTTGGAATGACTACAGACCTATATCGTGTACAAATTTTCTCTACAAGATCATTGTTAAGATTTTAGCAAATAAGCTAAAAGAGTTCCTAAAATTTCTCATCAGTGAGAATCAGGGGGCTTTTATGCTAAGCAGAAATATAGGTGACAATATTCTGATTGTTCAAGAGCTTTTAAAAGGATATAACTGTAGGAAAAGTCCCCAAAATTGCATTATTAAAGTTGATTTACATAAAGCTTTTAATAGTGTAAATTGGAGATTTTTGCTAAAAACATTGGAGATAATGAATTTTCCCTTATCTTTCATCAAGTGGATCCAATAATGCATATCTACT